>CAJNSZ010000006.1:1519190-1547172 GCA_905329745.1 Rotaria sp. Silwood2 | reverse complement strand
TGATCGCCTTCCGGATTCTGTTATATTTCTTTATACAGGTCTTAATCAATCGAATGTAAGTTAAGGATGGTGAGCGTTTTCTAAATGATTTGACTCAATTAGAAAAAATAGACGCATCCGGTTCGCCTAGAATTTTAAGTTATTATAGGATGCATTATTTTATGCTACTTCTAGAAGTTTCAGCTTGGCATGTTGAATTTTTGAGATTAACTCTAAACTAGACTAAGATACTTAAGTTAAATTTCAGTCCATTTGTTTGTTTGATCATGAGTTGCATAAAAGAAAACTATTTGAAGACGTTTCATCTGTCATTCGACAGTGAAATTAATTCTGAACAAAACTGAAAATTTAAGAAAACTATTCTGGGCATCTCTAACTTAGACTCATTTTTTTGGGTAAAATCTCGTTGGGATATAAGCCACTTTGACATCATCTTATAAAAATCCGAAGTGATGTTTTTTTAACCATGTATTCAATATTTCAAAAACTACAAATTGACGTCAAGAAATCGTGCAAAAAAACTTAATTTTGCTTGAGAGTGATTACAAATGATTTTTTTTTTATCAAAAAAAATTTTCATTGACACACATATTATTCTATTCAGATTTTTCTACTAATTTCGAATATTTAATTTGTTTTGTATACAAAAACACATTATAATGGGAAAAACAAAAAAATAGGCGAAAGTGTCCTCAGGTTTTTATTGACGTATTATCGAGCTGCGCACTACGATGATTGAAAGTGACAAAAGATAGACATGTTCCTAATTATTTTTAACATCATTTTGCAGCTTTTACAATACTCTATTTATGGTTAGAGAATTGCTTCAGGGTCTGTTACAAAATAAGATTACAACAGCTTCGACACGAATGAGACGATACCTGAAATGTATCTAACCTAGTATTAACCAGGATAGTATTCTTAAATTTTCAGCATTGTTGACAATTAAATTCTCTATCGAATGGTATATGAAACGTTTTCAAATAGTTTCTTCTATATAACTCGAAATCTAAAAAGTAAATGAACTCAAATTTGACCTAATTATCTTAGACAAGATTAGAACTAGCCTTAAAAATTCAGTGCTTCAAGCTGAAACTTCTAGAAGTAGCATAAAATAATGCATCCTATAATAACTTAAAATTCTAGGCGAACCGGATGCGTCTATTTTTTCTAATTGAGTCAAATCATTTAGAAAACGCTCACCATCCTTAACTTACATTCGATTGATTAAGACCTGTATAAAGAAATATAACAGAATCCGGAAGGCGATCATTCGCATAGAGTTCATCAAATTGTTTAATAGAATTATCACGTATATTCTAAATATACTGTAAATAGTTTTAAAATATTCAAACTATATTAAAACAAACTGTTGAACGTTGTAGTAATTTTTCTTCAGGTATTGATATGATTTGTTGAGGTAATTGTGTTCGATCAATATCTATACCAAAATCCGATGTATCTGAATCTAATGGACTATCATTACTATCAAATGGATTTGTTGATTTTCTTGTTGAGCATGGGTCATCTTCACACTATAAAAATCAACGAAAAAGAAAGGAAGTTCTTTTCTTTGTATTGATGCATTTTCTTTTATTTCACTTACAATTTTGAGTATTTGTAAATGTTCAACTGGTGTAAAACCTGGTTTAGGTACAGATTCAATACTCCATTGATCAACAGGTATTGTACTATCACTCATATCTGATGGAGGATCTTCTTCTTCTTCAATATCTGATTGACGATTTAATTTAAATCTCGCATGTTGATTATTTAAATTTGTTGAATGTGTTGTTGTATTGGTTGTTGTTGTAGTAGAATTTTTATTTAAATTTGTTGCTGATTGAACACTTTTACGTTTAAACATTTGAATTAATTTATTTCGTATTATATTTGGATTAAATTTTTGTTTATTTTTACTATTAAATTCAAGATCACTATCTTCAAGTTCAGAATTTAATTCTTCTTCTTCGATATATTCATCATCATCATTAAATGATTTATCTTAAGAATGAAAAAAAATAAATATAAGACAAAAGAAAATCAATAAAAAATTATTTTTACCAAAATGATGATGTTTTATTGATAATCGATTTGATGTTAATCCAAGTTCTGGACGTGCTATAGTTTCAGATTCATTTGGAATTGTACTTGATAAAGAAACTATTGATACATAACCAACAAGATATTTTTCGATTTTCGTAGTAGATAATTCATCTTGATTTATTGAACGTATTTGTTGTTTAGATTTTTCATTTGTATTTAAATATAAATGAAGATTCATACTTTGCGGATGTTGAATGACCTTAATGTTAGACATTGTTGTTTATGACTCAAAGTAATTAAAAATAATGAGTATGAAAATACAATGCCTTATATAAATGATCGAATACTTTGATAAAACTATAGTTATGAATTGAATAATATATTTTTAGAGACAGACAATAATCGAACAACTAGTTCTCATTAACATAAAAGCATACTCTTCTTAGCCTTACAAGACAAAAGGGAACGACTCTTGAATCTATTTTCAACATCTATCCATTCATTGAATGTTAGTTAGAAAACACGATAGATTTTTTGTAACTCCGCAGAAATCCATGATAAATCGTATAATAATGAGAGTATTATTCTTTTGTATAGATCCACAAGAAGGTTTTATACTAAATAAGATTCTTTTTAAAATGCCCGAATCTATTGCAATTCATCAATATTTTGGATAGTTATCTTATTCAAGCACGCATTTTCGGTCTGTAGTTATACAATAGATATTATCTAAAAAATCATATATAAAAAACTTACATGATCGAGATTCACTTCGCCTTTTGCTAATGTTTTATAACCAATCATTGGTCGATTTTTTCTTCGTTGAACATAAATTTGAACATTATTTATATCTCTTTTAAAGTAATGAGGATACTATATGTAAAAACAAAGAAAAAACCTTATTATTTTTAAATAATAAAGAAAACAATTCAAACGAACAGTTATAAAATATTGTAGATTAACAGGTGCATCTAAAGTTCCATCTTGTTGAAGAGGAATTTCACAACAACGGAATGTTCGTCTATTACTCTAATCAATGAAGACAAAACGGTAAATTAATAAATAAACTAATTTAATCTTACTTGAATTTTTACTGCAAGAACAATTGCATTCAAATCTCCACTATCAATTGATCGATGTAATACAATACGAACAATATTAAATTTACAAAGCCTAATCAAATCATAATAAATAATTAATCAATATTTATTTAATTAATCTACCTTGGTATACATGTTACACTATTATCTATTTCTAACTGAGCATAAGCCATTAAAGTTGTAGCCATTTTAGATGATGATGATGTTTGTACATTTGTATTTGATCGTGAGGATTTTTCAGCCATGGTAATTAGATAAGCGCATATAGAAAAAACAAAAAAAAAAAAAGACAAACTGTTTCTTTTCAAACATAAGGCGCTACAATCAATGAAAATATATTCATGATCACTAGCGATTAATATATCAATTGGCTGTTGAAAGAGCGAAGGAGAGAGAGAAAAAAATGTTCTTTTCTTTTCATTCGTTCGAGAACAACATACAAATTATATTTAATCATTTTAGATCTTATTATTCCAATGGTTCATTGGAGTGATACATTTTGGGGCGAAGGTAATCGAGGTTTTGAAGTATTATCAACAAATGTAAAAAATGGTGGTATTGCCATCGAAGAATTTCAACGATTTCTCAATGAAAAGTATGTCAGAAATATTCATTAAGTTATTTTTCTTTCTTTTTTGCGTTCTATTTAGTTTACAACATGAATCAACATATTGTAAAAATCTATCTCGTTTACAAGCTCAATTATTAAAAGTTCAACATGTTGGAACATTTACACCAATATGGTATTCAATAAGAGATTTACTAGAAAAAATTGCTTTAGCACATTCAACAACAGTTTCATATTATCAAGATCTATTACGTGAGATACATAATTATCATGATTCATATTTAAAAAAAGTTAAAACATCTATGCAAAAAGATCCTGATATAGCACGTACAGCTGACCTTATATCACAATTAAACAATGCATTAAATACAGTTAATAAAGCTAAAGAACAATATCATTCCATTGGATTAGATTATGAACGTGCTAAACGTTCAGGAAATAATTTAACAAATGGTTCATCAACACCTGTACCACAAGATAATAATACAACAAGTAGTCTTGCACAAACAGCACTGAATACATTAACATCATCATCAAGGCAAATTGAACGTTTAGAAAAAAAATTTCGTCAGTCACATGATGATTATAGAGCATCAATTGAAAAATATAATTCATTAAGAAATGAATTTGAAAAACGTTTTTATGATGGTAAATTAATAACATTTTTTATTTTGAAAGGTTTCTTTGTTTTGTTGAGAGTAAACAGATATCCTTCGATTTTGATTACATTTAAGCTTTTTATCTCTTACCCTCAAGGTCAAATATCAATAAGATTAAAACGTCAAAGCAAGATTTGCATTCTTGTTTTTAATGAATTCTTCATGCTCAATGAATTTTCGTTTTAACAATAATGGATAAGAATTGTTCGATTTTCTCTTCGAAATATTCTCGAAAATTTAAGATAGAATACGTTTGAAATGAAAATGATGATAATTATAAGTTTGTGTCCTTTCAAACACGTAATTTCGTTTTGTGTAATAATACACTGACATATACATATATATATATATGTCTAGATTAAAACTTTTCATTGTTGATCTCTTTCTATGCTTTTCTATGTATTATTGGAGTAGAATTTTGAACAATTAATGATTATCAAATATAAATCGCGATAAATTTCCTCGATGTAGATTATCAATGAAAGTATTTTTTTTTTTCAATCGAATGTTTTGGATCATTTTTCGGTAGATTTAAAAAATTCTTCATACAAATATCATATATTGACAATCATATCTAAAATTTTATTACTAACAAAATTCAATAATTTAAAAGTTGTAATGAAAAACGTGGGTGTATATTGGTAACTAATTTAATCATAACAATATTCGCTCGTATGAAAATGAAGCTATCGTACCTGATTAGTACTTCTTGTTTTTTTGAATTGATTATTTTAAATTGAATTACAAATAAAAAATAAATCAATTATGTTCTTTGCTTGCTTTTTTTTCGTTTAAGCTTGTACAAAATTTCAAGATTTTGAAGGTGAACATGTTGAAAAAATGCTTGCATTTTCACTTAATTATTCTGAAATACTTAAACGTAATAATGAACAAACAGGTGTAGCACAAAATGAATTTATTGAAAAAATTAAACAATTCACTGGTAATGACCTTATTGAGACCTTTGTCGAACAGAAAAAAACAGGCGTAGAACGACCCGGTAAATATCCTGCACTCTTATCTATGAGTCAATCTATTTTTTTTTTTATTACTATGCTTTGTTTTTTCATTTTTCATTGTTTCTTTTTTAACATTCGTTGATACAGTTCCTGTACAATTTGAAGAAATAGATAATATAAAAACATCATTAAACTTACCAAATTCTACAAATCTTCCTTCATCAATAACACTTGATTCATCAGGTTGTCCGTCGGATGAATTAATTACATTTGATACACCGGAAACAAATTTACCATCATTTCAAGCACATTTTCCTGTTTCATCACCGACTATTTCATCTGGATGGCCATCAACAACAAATATGAAAAAAAGTGATAGTAATCGAGGTAAGATTTTATTCTTTTACTCTTTGTCTATTCTATCAATAAATTCAGTTCATCATCATTATTGTAAATTTTTACATGGTTTGTATGACACATATAAGCAAAAATAAATAAAGCATCAAAAGAGAGGAATACATAGCAATTATACATAAAACAAAGTCATTTCGTTTTTTTTTTCACAAAACACGCAAATCTTTTTCTGCTACATGATTAGGTTCTCCTTTCGACTATTTTCAATTAATCAGCGCGCCCTTTGCTTTATGGTAGTATAAAACCATACAATGAATAATTGTTTTTGTTTACATTTTGATACCTTTTCTTTCATGTTATTCGTCATTTTTTTAGCATTAGCATCAACTTCTTCTCTTGGTCATCAATATGTACCAAATAATAATCCAACAATATCTCCAATATCTAATACTCCACCAATGAGTCTTAGTAATCCAAATAATCCATTAGCACGTTTACAAGAAACAAGCAATGAACAGGCATCAAATCCATTTGATGTTAAAATACGACGACCAGCATTTAAAGGTACATTATTGTATCAGATGCAAAGAATTCATAAGAAAAAAAAAGAAATGAATAGAATTATTTGCATGAGAAACTAAAGCATTATAATGTATTTAAGTAGGTTTTTGGCCATCAAATCGTAAAGATAAAAAAGATAAAAAAGCTGACAAGAAAACATCAAATAATACCAAATCAACTAAAACAGTTCAATTACAACAACATGATGAAAATGGTTCAGTTAACTCACAACATTCAGTTGTTGAAACAAATGATATTAATAAAATGATGGGTAGTATGGATGGTCTTGATCAAATATCATCAAGTAGAACTAAAAGCAAATGTGTAAAAGACATTTTTCTTTGACCTTTTATTTTTTTTTAATCATTTTTTTTTCTTAGCCAACACCTGAACCATATACACAATCCAGTCCAACAATTCCTAATAGTAGTATTAATCGTCCCATATGTCAAAGTACAATACCATTTTCAACATCAACGTTACGTAAATCAACAAGTTCAAGTGATTCAAGTGGTGAGGGGGATGATGATTTTCCAATATCAAAAATTCAATTTAAAATAAATCCAACAACACAAAAAACACCAATAGCAGAAGAAAATGATGAAACAAATATTATTAATGTTATGCGTCTTGTTGATAAGAATATTGGACATTTTGCAACATACTCAAGAGCAACAGGACGAGTAAGTTCATTTGAAATAAACTCAAAAAAAAAAAATTTTAAATAATTTATTCATTTTTAAAAAACGAATTTTTTTATAGGACGAGGTAAAAAAAATTAATGTTTTGTCTAATTGATGTGTTGCATGAAAAAATAACTAAATTTGTTGTTTGATGTTAAAAATTGTAAAATTCATGCAAGGCATATATTTTTTTCTGTTTAAATAGAAAGGTTCCGATATGAATAAATCCACATCCAGTGGACAAATTAGTACAAAAATACCACCACCACTTCCATCACGTCAAACACCGTACGAAAAGATTGTTATTATTTTTTTGATAATTTATGTTTGTAAATTTATTTAGTTCTATGTCAACAAGTGTTACAACAGATAATATTGATCAATCATCTGCTTTTCCATTATCTTCACAACATACATCATTAATAAATACATTGGATGGACTGGAAGCACGTACTAAATCAATGACTGTTTCTTCCAGTCATCAAGAAAATATACCACCAGCTCCTGTTCATCCTAGATCGATGACTCTTGATACAGAAAGTATGATTATCGCAAAATTTCATTTATTTAATTTCTTAATTCATAGATTTCTTTTAGAAGCTAAATTAAACTGAACATTCCCTCCACAACACGAGAATACTCCTTTTAAGGAATAATACACCAGATGTAATAGCAGAGCTTGTTTAAATAATTAATTTCTTAAAAAATTGAAACTTTACTTAGTAGGTTTACATCAAAATATGTCTTGTTTTTTAGAACTTTGAGTTGAAAATCTCAAATTCTTAAAGCTTTTAAATTAAAAATTATAAAAATAAATGAGACACAATTTAGATCATCCTGCCCCTAGTCAGAAATATGTTTTCACTTGAACCTTATCGAAAACTTGTGATACTGTTTTGCGAGGGAAGAGCTAGAAGCTATTTGGAAACAGACCTTTGACAGTTCGAAATTAAGGAACTGAACTGATATCACTCATCTAGTTCTTTTGGAAAAGAATTACTATTGGTAACTACTTCTTTGTTTTGAGAAGTGTAACAAGTACTGAATAGAATCGCTACATTATCATTGTCAGTACACCGAGTCCATATAAAAACAACTGGTCACTGGACCCTGTTCTCAAAAAAAGATCAATTCTTAGAACTGTGAACTGTCATTATGCTATTATTCGAAGGCTTTCATTTTGAAAGTCTTTTATTATTTAATATATTTTAGGTAAAAAATCAACAGCAGTATCATTGACTGACGATGATACTGAAGTGGCGAATTCGTTTCCTGTTGATAGTCCAACAAATAAAACAGCACCATTTATAATTCCACGACCACCTCGAGCTCGGCAACCATTTGTAAGAGTTAATATTCATTGTTTTTGTTTTCATGTATTTCCTGTTTTCTTTAAGCATAATAATTTTTCTTCTTTTTATCATTCATCTGAAAATAATCTTTCTATTATTCAACCATATGAATATAAAATTAATATAAAAAAATCAAAATCCGATTTAATTAATTTAAAATCTCATATAATATTTCACGAAAAATATTCATTAAAAAAAATATTTCAAATTCGATTATCAATTATTACATGTATTCGTTCAATTTGGAAAATTTCAACAAAACAAACACCAATTATTTTTCGAAAAATTTATCCATTATCAATACGACATAAAATACCAATAACAACAAAAACAAGTTTTGGTTTTTCAACAAATCAAACTGACGAACTAATGACGAATAATTTAACAAAACAAATATCAATTGATTCATTTCATACAGCTCGAGAGAGCTTATCTAACGTATCATTGAATGATACAGAATCTATTCGTAAAATTTTTTCAATATAATTACTTTAAAATTCTTCTCCTCATACTATAGATTCCTTACATAGCATCTCAATGAACAATATCACTGTTAAAATAACTAATAATTCTTCATTGAAATTCCCTCCTCGTCTTATTCCTCCATCGAATATTAAATTATGGTGTCGTATACGAAGATACAGTGATGAGGTTTTATAAATTGCTTTATGCATAATTATTATTAAGTTTTAAAATAATCTTAGAAAAGTTAAGCTAATAAGAATATCTATAAATAATTTAATTGATATGTATAATAATCGATCTTTTAGAAAAAGAAAAAAGTATGCCATTGATGAATCAAAAAAGAGTTCATAGATCAAGATATTATTAACCCTTTCAGGATTGAATTTTTTTTCTCGAAGCAAAATAATGAAACATGGAATCAGTTTAAGTGAAGTAACTTTCATTTCTAATCAGCGCTATTGATTCTTCAAAGACTAGTATGGTGCTCGTGTATGTCACTCGTACCAAATCATAGAACAATGCCAACTAGATCAATTCTTTTCTTATGAAGAAGGTTAATGAATTCATAGACATTTTTATTCTTTTCCTTGATTCTTTAATTGATTCTTCAATATATTTTAACTTTTTATTACGATACAATAATGTGACGTTTCGTTGTTGGAAGCAACTTCTTTAGACAAACAATACAAGATTTACAATACATAAACGAAACTGTATAGTTTACAATAGAATAAGTACAAAACAAACGTTCTGTACTTATACTATTATAAAATGTAATTAATGTATTGTTAATCTATAGTATTTTTTTGTCTGAAGGGGAGTTGTTTACAACAGTAGAATGTCACATTATTAGATAGTAATAAAAATTAAAATATATTAAATAATCAATTGAACAGCTGAGGAAGAGAATAAGAATGTTTACGAACTTAGTTAGATCGATGATAAATAGTTCGCTTGAATAAATCTAAACTTGAGATGTGCGGAATCGGAACACCAAGAGAAAGAGAAGTTGCCGAGATTGAGACTACCAGAACAAAATTTGTCCCGACCGGAACTGAAGACTATAATCAAATATTCTATAGTTATCAATCATATCAATTAGAACATAATTCAAGCGAGATGACCCGGAAAATGCTAATCGTCGACTAAATAAATAAAAAAAACAAGCATTGAAGAACTTGTTTTCGATGTGATATGAATCAATTTGTGGGATACTTTTCTCCAGATCGGAACCAAATTAGATTTATCAAGGCCATGACTTGAACTACTAGAATATAAGTTCTAATCTGAATCGTTTCTTGACAGGAAATGCTTATATGAATTTCTCGTCCTGAAAGGTTTAATACTGTTTGTAAAAAAAAAAAAGTAGTTTGAATTCATTTAAATAAATTGTTTAAATCTCTTATAACTAATTTAAAAGTTCATTTTTCAATTGAATTAGATAAATTACCTAGCTGCATTTTAAATAAAAATCACTTGTTTTGCTTGTTTTGCAATTCAATAGAAAATATAAAGTTCAATTGAATCATTAAATTTTATATTTCATATGTTTTTCAGCAACAACAACCAACACTTAGTTCAGTTGGTCCTTCAATTGCAAATGGTCGTATGACACCATTTACTGGTCCGAACAGTCAAAGTTTTTCTAATAGTTTAATGACATCAATAGATCAACGAATATCTCCATTAACAATTGGTGCTAGTGATCAAATTCCAATAGCAGTTGCTTTTCAAGAAACAATTCATGTTATGATGTCTGGTGATGATCAAACAAAGTAAAAGAAAGAAAAGAAATTTCATTTTAGTTCTAAATTATAATTTCTTCTTCTTTTTTTAATCAGATGGAAAATTCGAATTCTTGGTGATATGCTTGTTTCATTTCCAGCTGCTATTCTAAATTTACTTGTTAATCCAACACCTATTTTAAATACATTAGAATTTCGTTTACAAAATTTAAATAAAGTAGAAAATATTATTGCAAATCCTCAATTAATTACCTTGTAAGTCTAATAAATAAAGAAAAAAAAAATTATCAATTGATTTTTTTTTATTTAAAAATAGAAATCAATCATCAGTAGAGTCTTCGGATGGACCAACTTATTCATTTAATATGTCAGCATTAAGTAATATTCTTCGTAATTTACAAGAAAAAAATCGTTCATTACCTTTTTTCAATTTTGGAATACTTAAATATGAAGTGAGAATATTGTATTTCATTTTCTTTTCATTAAATCTAACAATATTTCATTTTTATTATCAAAGGTTAAACATACAGGAATATCAAACATTCCAATACAAGTAACATCACAATGGACACGTACATTTGATACAATATCAGTTAATATAAATTATCGTTTTAATAGTTCGGCTTTACCAGAATCCGTTCGATTAGTTAATGATACCGTTACATTTTATACAGTAGTAACAGATGGTCAACAAATAAATCAATCAATACCCATGGCTGAATGGTGAATATTTTGTTTTTTGCTTTTTTCGTTTATGATTTATATACTCTATATTGATAAATAGGTCTTCAACTGAACATAAATTATCATGGAAGGTTCCATATATATTTGATGGTTCAGGAACTCTTACAGCATCTATAATGACAGCTCAATCAACAACAGATAATGATGATAATGATCAACAACAAAGACCATTAACAGCATCATCGGTTGTTCATGTTCAGTTTCTTGCTGAAAATGCATTATTTTCATCAATCAATTTTGAATTTGCATGTCGAGGATATCGTGTATCATTACTTAAGAAGAAAATTTGTAGTGGTAAGTGTTCAAAATCTACTAAACATTAAAAGAAAAAGATCTTATTTTAATGTTGAGCACTATTCGAACACCACAAGACCAAATGCAGAGTTCAGCATTAATAGAATTTATTAAATCCAAAAGAACACGATTGTTCATATAGATATTTTAATAATTATAAAATGTTCTTAAAATAGTGAAGACTTCTCGATGTAGTACTTTTACAAGACACTATCTGAAACGAACATGGCAATGGAGGATTAGAAATTTGCACTCGTCCCCCTCTCCCTACTGAAAACTTAGTAATGCACATATCCATTACAGCCTGTGACAAATTGAGTTATAGAAGTAAAGCTTTCTGTGAGACTATTACGAAAGAAGATTGAATTAAAGATATTTGACTTTGGCTTACTTTCCGAATGCACTGTAACCTAATGCGAATAAAATTTTTCATGACAAACATATCCGTAAGTGGAAAGTCTGAAACTGGAGAAACACTAATCTTAAATTGTTTAAAATTATTTATGACTTTTCTATGAAAATGAGCTTTTCTAAAACCAAATTATCATGCATTTGACGGAAAGCTGCAAATAAAGTTAACATAAGTGGGATTAACTTCTTATAATCCTGGTTAACAATTGATTCAATTCTGAGACTACTTTTCGAACATATTCTATCGGCATAGAACTTATAATAATTTTCTATCACTATATAACAGTTAGAAGTACCTGAAAACTAAACTGAGACCGATTTAGTTATTGATATCTTTCTTATTGGCTACACGTATAAACAATATCCATTGTCTTAGTTTCAATCGCGGTTCCAATTCCGTCGAAATCACGATCGAAACTGACTAAGTGACATATCCAAGTGTCGACTGCCACGTGACTTCCTATTATGACTGCTAGTAGGTCTCTGTGATACTAAGAAAAGCTTAAAGGGATTCAGGTTCATGACCTACTGTTGTAGAGTTGTGATCGCTTGAATGAAATCTTTACTGAGAGCAATACATTTTCGAAAGACTCAACACGAAAAGGTTTGGTCTGTATTTTCGCCTATAGGCACGTTTGATAATCATTATTCTCAAGATATCTAATTTCCAAAAGAAAAAACAACGGTTCACCCAAAAAGGGGACAGTAATCGAGTCTATTTGGGAATTGAAGATCTCGAGAAAGTGTTCGACAGTTTTGTATGTTCTCTCGTAAGATCAATATGTCTATGTCTAGAATCAGTTTATATTTATAAGACTTGTGAAAGAATAAAAGGAGTAATAACTTACGCTTGAAAATCGTAATGCTCATCAGATAAGTTCAAGCCGATGACGTAAATATTAAACAGTTCAATTTTTTATTTTTCTAATAAATATGTCTCGTATAATTTTTCATTCTAGGTAAATATCAATCAGAGCCAGATCAAAATGAACCCTTAAATTTCTTTAAACGACCATCAGTTGATCAAAATTGTCTATCTTTAACAACATCACTTGTTGCTTAATGTTCATTTTTATCATCATCAATGCAATACAACATAAAACATTTCGATAATATTCTTCAGTCGTTTCTTTTTTTTGTTTTTCACATAGTCTTACAGAATATTAGAAGAGCGTGTGCGATGTTAGTGAACAGTTCACCTATTTTTTGTTTGTTATCTTTAAGAGATATGCACACTTATGTTTAGTCGATATCATTTATCCTCTAGCTACGATTTTCTGTTTTTTATGAATGCAACCAAAAAGAAAAAAAGAAGAATTCATGCGATATGTACATTTATTATAAATATATATTAAATCATTTATCATTGTGAACTTTCATTTTATTTATGTTGATTAATCTACAGACCAAAGATAATGAAGAGAATTAAAAAAAAAACAAAGAATCAATTAAAAATCAATTCCATTTGTCATTTTTTCTTTTAATAAAATAATATTTTCTAACCATGTTTGGCGAAAACGAAATGTATCTGGATGATGAACGAGTCGCATTGTTTCCAATACAAATGAAACTTGAATAGGTGTATTCTACGATATATAAAACTTGAGATTATGAAATTATTATATACATATACTTATTTACTTTAGGTTTAACTTTAGAAACATCAAGAGTAAAATATATAGATACTGTTTGTCTTGGTATTGGTTGTCGTCGTGTTGGTATTGAATAACGAACCTACCAAGAAATAAAATTGAAAAGTAAAGATAATTTTTGAAACAAAAAAAGTTCTATTTACTCGATATATATAAAGTTCAGTAAATTCAAGAGCCTTTTTTTCAAGAAAATCGATTGCATATAACCAACATGCATCTTGACCACCTGGTGTTGTTTTCCATTCCTTTAATAAATTGAACTGATTTTTTTATTGAGTTTAAAAATTGAAAAATCGTAGACAAAGTCAACTTGTCCATGTAATAACACAATAGCTTTCTTCTGGCTCTATTTGGGAGGAGAAAAAGTTAAGGGAGAAAGTCTTTCAAAGCTACAAAGAAACCATTCATTTATCAGTTTTAAAAAAATATATATTCTCAGATAGAATGGAGTAGGTGAATGGGAATGGTTTTCTTCTGTTTACTCACAACATCTACTATTGGATGATGCGGAATTAAAAAGAAATCATTTCGAACTATATTTCTTCACCTGAAAAAATAACCGTGTACCGGCCATGACATCCGACGAAAGTCTTCTAAGTATTAAACCTGAAAAAGTACATTATATCAGTATTTAATGTACATAATTGAAAATTTATATATTTTAAGATAAAATATTCATAGAATACCTAATAAGCTACTTGGCTGAAGCATGTTCAAGTTTGTACATAGTATTCTACAGTATCCATTAAATGCATCAAGGAGAAATGCAGAACGCAGGAAATTTTCAGGAAGAAAACATTATATTGCACCTCTTCGTCCTAATCGTATGGTCTGAATAACACAATAATTTTATGATAATGATCATTTCAATACATTTTGTGCTGTCAGAGATAAACACGATCGCAAGAAGCTAACGAACGAACCTCACAAAATGGTAATTTTATTTGAAATGAATCTTCTCGCGTTAGGTTTACCTTCTATTGAGAATAGGAAAAGGCTACAAGGATTTGTGTCCATGGTTTTTTTTTATCTTGTCTTGTAAGACAATATCGATAGTATACAAAAGTATAGTTTTTATCTATGTAGCTTCCTATATTGTAGAGAAAATATTTTATAAAGATATCACTTAGTATCAATATTCTTCATATGTTTTTTTTTCGTAATTTTTCATATAAGCAAAGATGGTTTTTATCAAAGCTGATCCTATGTTCTAAAACTGCTTGGAGTAGATTCTTTAAACATAAAAAGAAATCTACCTCTTAAGAAAGATACTTGCATTCGAACAGTAGCCCATTTATGAAAATGATTCTGTCGTGATAATAGCTTTTAATTCATTCTTAGTGTAAAACAAGATATTTCTGATTCTATGAATGAATGCTCTAACATTACTTTTTTACATCCTATAGAAATAAATAACTAATTGACTTTTTAATGAAACCACCAGTTTCATTAGAATTGTTATTTTCTTCATAAGTTGTGATAGGTAAAGAGATTTTTAGAAATTCACTACCTAAATTTGAAGTTGATTTATGATAGTTTCGAGCTATTGTCATCATCAGAATGGAGGACAGTATTTCAGTCGTAATGTTTGATATACACCTGATGCTCTTATAGCAAAACTTTTACGCTATGAGAACGATAATGATAAATGTCCTGTCATGATTGTTTTTTAGCAATTGATATCAGTTTGTTTGTTTCGATCAACTAAAGTCAACTGTCTGAAGAAATAAACGTCAAGAAAAACATGAACATTACTTAAAACAGGATTTCATCATGAAGTGTTCTCCTTTCTCGAAAGTCTTATATTAATATTTTTCAAATTTTCTTTTTTCATATATAGAGTGTATCGTTCAAGCAAACAACATTTTTAGCTAATTTTTTCAGTTCTTTATATAAGATTCAAATCCAATGTCTATTTTTAATGATTTCATCACTATTGAACAGGTCGTATAATGAGTGATCTTAACAAAAAATTGTACTCTCCTCAGACAACTTTCAAAAATTATTTTTCAATTCAAATCTTATACAAATAATGTTCTCAATAGGACTAGTTTATTGAGATAATGTCAAGTTACAATCTCGGAAAAAATTATTTCTCCAAAGTTTGAATTCAAAAGTTTATTCTGAAAGTAGTCTGAAGAAGAGACCAGCATTTTGTTACAAAACTTATTCCTAACCGCCATAGCTCAAGAGGGCAAACCCATGTGTATGAATCCTTTAACATTATCTCTAGTTACCATAGTATCAGTCTAATGAGGTTTTTAAAAAACTGATTTATTTCTTTACGACGTTCTTTTATAATCTGACTTTAATCAAATATTGTTCATAAGGGCATGTTGTTCATTATTGAGTGAATTCTAAAATAAAAACTCATTGTTTCAAAACTTTGTATGCTCAACATTTTTAATAATATGTCGAAATTTGTTTTTAATCAAAATACTTTAAACATCATAAATCTACATAAATATTTATATTGAACGAAATCTTCTTTCTACAAGTTCTTTATTTACCTTTTCAATATATTCATTAATTTTATCTAAACCAACATTTTCATGGGTAAATTCATCAATTGTTGGCCATCTTACAATCGATTGTCCTTGTGACTTTTTTTGCCATTCATCATTTTCTAATTCAATAAAACGACCTCGTTCATGATTATTTCTATTTGCATTTAAATTCGTATCAGATGTATTATATACATTAAGTAATGATTGAGCGAGAACTTGATCAACAATACGCTGTGCTTCATATGCGATTAAATCAAAATCTTCAGATTGAAGCATAGACTATGAAAAAAAGAAAAAGAAAAAGAATATTAATAATAATGTAAACAACATACTGCAGGTAAATCAACATTGTTGACAGCCATTTTAAGTAGATAAATTTGAGAATTAATCAAGAATATAAATGTTTTTATGTCCACAGACATTAGCAAGTCAGTTACTATGGTAAATCATTTTCAATTCATATAAATGATTCGTAAATAATCAACCAGTAACAAACGTTTTCCTTTCTTATCCATTGAATACCATTGTTTATATTTTGCTTTCTTTCTTTTTGTCCTTGGTTCTATTAAAATATAATTTTTTATTGTATTCTAAAAATGGAAAAAATTGTTTTTCTGGTTTGGTGATTTTGGGAGATCATGTTTTAACTATTTTATGTGAAATGTTTGGTAATATACAAAAACCTTTGTGGAAAACAGAACATTCCGTATCTGGTCGGTAAGATTTTTGCTTTTCATAGAAAAAAAATGAAGTTCTTTGTTTTTTATTTTTGGTAAGACCTATTTTCGGCGCTCAATATCCGTCTCTTTCATCAAATATATCTACGAAATCTATTATAACAAATCCAATAATGTCAAAAAAGAAAGATCAAGAAAAATTTACTGAATACTCAATAAATACAGATGATGCTTGGGAAATCGATGATGGAACAATGACATTAAAAACACTTGATAATAATGTAAATGATAATTTAGATATTTCCAAACAGGTTTTTAATTTTTAATCGAATATAATAACAAAAAAAATAGTTGTTAATTTCAGACAAATGTGGAAGTATCACCAAGAATTACTCAACAACAAAAACCAAATACAGCTACACTTGATCCATCAGCTGGTAATGACAAAAAAAATTGCCTCATTGAGTATTCTGTGTTATTCTAAAAAACAAAATGACAATGTAGATTAAAGAAAAGCTTTTATTTAAATCGAATCATTCATCTAGTATATGAGAAGTTTTGATCGATAACTTATTCGTAAACTAAGTGATATAAACTATAATAAAAACGAAGAAGAACTCAAATGACTTATATGCAGCTAAAATAAAAGAAGAACTTGTTCACCTTCAGTTATGTCACGAAATCCGACATCCGGATGAAGTTCTGTCACTTTTCGTTTGTCAATAGTGCAATTAGATCACATAATAAAACTAAAAAGATAAGTCATGATAATCGTGTATTAGAAAGGCAATATTTATTAAAAATGAATTTATAGTGTAAAAATAAATCAAAATGTTTTTCAAATAAAATTTTTTAATTCTAGTTCGAAAACCAACTAATCGAAGTTCAACTTCATATCCAGGCATTGTTCGACGAATCGATGATAATCTAAATTCAAAAACGTTAATGCCTATGAGATATACAACTAATGCAAATACAATTTCGTCCTCTACAACTAATAGTACACGAGTTAATTTAGTTACAATGACTGATATTGATCAACAAAAAGAAAATAAATTTAAACAAATATTTGATCAATCTACAATTGATCTTGGTAAAAAAAAATTGTTTTTTCAATTATAAGAATTTAATTTAATTTTTAATTTATTTATTTAGATAAACTTCGTAAAGCTAGTTGGAATGGAATTTGTCAACAATATCGTGCACAAGCATGGAAATTACTTTGTGTATGTAATATGAATTTATTTCTTCAGTTTATTCGTTTTATTTTCAGGGTTATCTACCACCAAAAGTCGAGCGACGAGAAGATACATTAACACGAAAACGTGATGAATATTGGTCATACGTCAATCAGTATTATCATACACGTACTGATAGTGAACATCAAGATACATTTAGACAGGTTTAGTATCATATTTAGCATGGAGCTCAGATGATGAGAAAATCGAATTTGATTTATTAGTTCAATAATTTTTCACTGCATATTTTATATATATATATGTTGCATCATGAATGTAGTTGTTCAGCATACAGAAAGAGAAATAGTGAAACAAATCATAATCGTAAATAAAAATATCCTTCCTATACATATTTATTCTAGTGTTGTCACCATATGGAGACCAGAGGGTTCAATTTTTCTCGAAAGATAAGTTGTTTACCCAGATCGAATGAACGTGCTCGTAAACGATACTAAGTCGTGGGATATTGATGTATTACATGAGTCAATATAATGATCGTATTTCTCCGAATGTGATATAAAACCGAGTCATGCAATACACCAAAAGATGCTTGTTTCCAAGTTCATACGAATTTCGTCTTCTTCCTCTTGAGTACAGACGATGTAGTATATTATTACATAATAATATTCAATTGTTTTAAGGGTAATAAAAGACAATATTTACATATATAAACGTTCTCAACATTTTTGTTAAATTTCTGAAATTATCATATTGCATTATATATATTGTAGCAAACTTGATTCAGTCAACTATACATTGTTTAGTTAGTTTTCGTAATGTGTAGGGAAAGACACTATTTTAACGAAAGTTCATTGATCTTGAATTAGTTCATATCAGTTTTTATGTCGTATACTATGTGTCTACTCTTTCCAAATGTTGATATAGACTTTCATGAAATTTTTAAATTGTCTTTTCGAAAGAAAATACTTAGATAAAAACTTATTTCTGCTCACTTGAAAACATATATTGATGATGAATCTTGAATTTAGATCCATATAGACATTCCACGTATGTCTCCATTAATGGCAATATTTCAACAAGTTGTTGTACAAGAATTATTTGAACGTATTTTATTTATTTGGGCTATACGTCATCCAGCTAGTGGTTATGTTCAAGGTATAAATGATCTCGTATTACCATTTTTTGTTGTTTTTCTTTCGGAGTTTGTCGATAATGGTAAGATAAACACAATGTTTTTATGAATAAAAAAAAAAAATTAACAAAAATTCTAGATGTTGATATTGAAAATTTTGATATTAGTTCATTATCTGAATCAAATCGACGTATCATTGAAGCTGACAGCTATTGGGCAACATCATATTTACTTGAAGGTATTCAAGATAATTATACATTTGCTCAACCTGGTATTCAATATAAAGTTCGAACATTAGAAGAACTTATTAAACGTATTGATGGTTTGTTTTAATAAAATATTCGTTTACTTCTTTTGTTTCTTTTTTATTTCGAAAAATATTTTGTTTTCTTTTTCTAGAACCACTTTATCGACATTTAAAAAATCAAAATATTGAATTTTTACAGTTTGCTTTTCGTTGGATGAATAATTTACTTATGAGAGAATTACCTGTAAGATGTACTATTCGCCTTTGGGATACTTATCTTGTATGTTGTATTTTTCTTTTTAAAATTTACAATCAAATTTCGATCTTTTTTTCTTCTTTAGGCTGAACAAGATGGTTTCTCTCAGTTTCATTTGTATATATGTGCAGCATTTCTTATTCATTTTTCCAAAGATCTTTTACGAGAAAAAGATTTTCATGTAAAAAATAAAACAAAAACAAAAAGAGTTGATTTTTTATTTTTTATTTTTATTTATGAATTAAATAGGGTTTATTACTTCTTCTTCAAAATTTACCAACACAGTCATGGACAAGCAATGATATAAGTATATTAACAGCGGAAGCATACAAACTAAAAGTTATGTTTGCAAATGCTCCACGACATTTATCAAATTCATGAACAGTTTTTCAACATGTTTTTGATTTTAATTAATATAATTATTATCTTTTCTCTTACATCATTGATCTCTTCTTAATTGATTAATCTGAAAAATCTCGAGTGATATATTTTCGCTTTTTATAATAGAAAATAATTAATATGATTCGTTTCTCTCTTTGTTTTGTTATAGAACTTGTTTTGCAATAGTTGATTGTTATGTACTTAATATTAATTTTTTTCTACATATATAAATAACTTGGTTAGAAAATCTATACTTAGTTGTTTATTGTTTTATTATTTGCATATTAATAGGAATGTGTTTAGGGTATGTAAGCAATATGTTATGAAGCAAAAAACGATGCTTTTCTTCATTTGATTGGGTGCATGTTATCTTTTAGTCATTGGTCCTACATTTAAGTGCAGTCTAAAGATAATTAGACATTCAGTGATCAGACCTTCTCGTAATGATAAGTCGCTTTTGATTTGTCTTATAAAATACTTTGCAGTATGATAAGAGAATATTTAAGAGATGCATAATGATAAATCTTTCTTCTTGGGTAATGACGAGTATGATAGTAAAGCTTTTAATAAAAATAGCATTGCTCTTCTAAGGTTACTTTTCAAAATGGCTTTCGAGTTAAAGCTTTGTACAAATAAAATTCTCAATGGGATTAATTTATTGCGAAATAGTCGAATTTTTTATCATCTGATACTCATGGTAGAAATTCTGTTGTACGAAAAACAAAACGTTACTTTCATTATTTATATCTGACAATAGGAGATTCTAGAAATTTTTATAGTTTCTCAATAGAATTACTTTCATGGAAAAATATTATTTATTCAAAGTTTATTCTGTAAGTGATCTGAAGAAAAATATGACGTTTCATTTGAAAATTAACTAACAGTGGCGCTAAAGCAGAAGGAAAAATCCATGAGTATGAATCCTTTTAGATAATTTCTAGTGTCAAAAGTGCCTGTCTAATGAGGTAAAACTTATCTAAAAAAAAGCGATTTATTTCTTTGCTAGATTCTCTCATGAGACTGCTCGATATCTTAAAAAAAAGATTGTTTTGATATGAGTCGCTGGTTTCATGTCTATCCGGGACAATCGTGATTAGAAACCAGATATACAATCAGGCGACGGAAAGACGGGAATTTTCTCGTTGAAAACAAAATTAAACGAAACCTATGAATAGAAACTTCGATATTCATCATCTTAGTGTATCTACCAACAGTACGCAATATTCACATATCAAAATAAAAACGAAAATCACTTTCGAAATTTATCATTGTTGATTCTCCTATAAACAGTATATGACGTTCGATTTTATTTATGCGAATTCATTCTTGTTTTTTTCTGACTGATGACATTTGACGGAAGTATTTATCTTCTTGCAGTATGCTTAATTTTTGTTTCGGAGAAACACTTGAAAGTGTTAAGTTTAATATAAGTTATGTTCATACTGTGGAATTTCCAAATACTTCAAAAGAAATAAAGTCATCTAGATTTGAAGATATGAAGTCATTTTTTAAAGAAAATGGCACTTATAGATTTTGAAATTTATGTATACATGACTAATTTAATATGTAAAATAAATCATTATGTAAATTTCATTACGATGTTATTTGATCGCATGATAGAAAACAAAAAAAGCCATTAGTCATTAGAAATTATTTGACGATAGATGTAAGTTTGAACAAGTCATTGATTAAGCCGATGTCAACAATGGAAGAGAATAAAAAGTGAAAGAAAAATGAGCTTTCTGTTAATGTTGTTGTCTTATTTCCTGTTATAGAAACAGAAAAGCAAAACCTATCACCCTTTTTCTTCTTCCGTTAAATAAAAAAAAAAAAGGAGTCTCACAGAAATATTTCATAGTAATAGAAAGGAAAAAAACATCATATTCATTCTATAGAATAGATCAGAAAATATTGTTCTGGATTTTTTTTATAGATTTTATATTATATTTTCAAGAATTAAATCATTGAAAAATGTCAAACGTTGGCAACAAACAAAAATTAATTGAACAACTACGTGCTGAAGCTAATTTTGATCGTATGAAAGTATCTGTTGCATGTAAAGATTTAATTAAATATTGTCAAGATCACGAAAGTGGTGATGTCTTAGTTGTTGGTTGGGATAAATTTCACATAGATAATCCATTTAAAGAAAAACAATTATGTGTTATGTTATGACTACGATATGTTGTCTTATTCACTTATTTAATCAAATATATTCTTAATATTGTCATACGTTATTGGCATCGTTACTGGAACTGAATAAAAATATTTGTTTGTACTTTCCTTTTTGTGCAATCTTCTGTGTCTATTTGCTGTGAGCGTATATTATCTTCTGCTTTTTCTCTCATGTATCAATGTATGTTGTGGATTATTCTTCAAAACTTATTGCCTTTGTTAGTTTTATATCAAAACTATGAATACTAATAAAAAGAATGAGATGTTTTATGTTAGCAAGTCTCTATTACATATCGAACTATAGGAAGGCTATTTAAATTTATCTAGTTTAGTATTTCTATGTCAATATTAGAAAGATCAATTCATATTTCTATAATCAAAGTACAATGATGAGATTGAATATTAAAACAATCGTATAACGTCCAAAAACATTTAGCATTGAATGACGTTTTTGTGTCATTTTTTTCAATAAATTGCTTTTTATCATGCATGTCAATATTCTAAATATTATATAGTAAAGTAGTGAGAATACGTAAAAACAGAGCCCGATTGTGGTTCCATATATTTGATAAGTGTGTACGTGTGAATCAGCTTTTTTTCTTCTTTCTCTTATTGAATTAGTTCTCTATAAATAAAATTAATCAAATAGATATATGAAATTATATTCATGCCGATAGATTCTTAACGGATATATCAATCAAAATAAAATAGAAGTGAAAAATTCCATAATGAAATAAATTTTTCATTTACATTAGAATGCTTGTTTTTTTTTTTAAATAATAGATAGAATTATATATTTAACATGAAAATTCGTATTGGATCATCATCATCTTCTGTCCAACTTTCTGTCTCGACTGTTTGAACAATTGATAATTGAATTTCATTGTACTTTTTATATATGATAAATGAATTATAGAAACATGATGTCAATGTATGTGATTGTTGTAGTACACAAAGATATAATTTTTTTTTATAAATGATTACAAAAGTGTTCTTTTTTCTTCATAAATCAGATAGTTATAATACTGATGCCAAACATTATTTAAATTAGAAGATTTCATTTTTTTATTAACTTATATTGATATCAAGTTCTGTTATAAGAGCAAAATCGGCTAAATATTTAGCATGATAATTTGCATAGATGTACTTGTATTTCCTAATATTTATAGTATATACTTCGCATAGATATAAGAAATAACAATATGAATATAACGTATGATGAATATTTAATCAGAATTCAAAGAAAATAGAGAATTTGTAGTTTTATGAAACAGAATTGTTATGCCATTACTGTAGTGATTAAGAGATAGATATGACTAATCAAAGGCTGTATTTGATTGTCAGAAGCCAAAAAAAAATGTAGAGTGACTCATGATAGTACATCGACTACTCCGATCTGACAGTTTGGTAGACTAATATCGATACAGATAAGGAAAAAAAACTCTATTGGTTACAACTCGAGATAGAGCAACTGAATCAAGAGTTACTATTTTTTTTTTCTGTTCGTGAAAGGAGAACGCTTTAGTCAGTTTACAAAGAAATTAGCCTTTCTTTATTTTAGCTTAAATCGGCAAAATAAATCATCAAAATATGATTCATTTTAATCTTCATACTTTCTCTATAATATTTCTAAAAAATCGATCACTACTGTAATCTCAACAGAAGTAAATAGTAATGTAGTAAAGATGTAGACAAAAAATAAATGATTTCATTTCATTATTTTATAACGTCTATTATGAATGAAGTGTGTACGAGATTTCCTCTTAAATCAAAATAAACGTCAGTTAATTTCTTCTGTTTTTCTTTTTATTAACTGTAAATCACAACTCGCACAAAAAAATATTCAATAAACAAATGCAAGAATAAAATATTTTTCAACGAGAAAAAAAACCGTTCGCTTGTATCATTTGATTTATAAACATTATTGAGATTAAACATGTGATGACGATGATGAACTATTAATTAATTTTGATGATTCAACATGAATTTTATTAGCAGCTGCTGCTTTGGTTGTAATAACCTTCAAGCATAATATATACTTAGAAGATTTCAACTAATAAAAAGAAAAACATGAAAAAACATACTGTAGTTGTAGTTGATGCAAGACGACGTGAAGCATCTTCTTGTCCGAGTGCAACAACTTGTTCAGTAATATGATCTATGATAAAATCAAATAGATTAACGATTTAGTTCAATAGAAATCTTTACTAATTTTTGCATTGCTTTGAGCTTGAGCTTCTCTAAGAACACCCTATAGATATAAAAAAGAAGAGTTATTTAAGAAAATAAAGTTTTTTTTTTTTATATGAACATACCATCTTTAAACGATTAGCTTCTTCATTAAGATTATCAATTCGTTGACGTGCTGATTCAAGAATAAGTTCTTGTCGAATATTAAGTTCTTTTTCAAGTTGAGCAAGGAAAGTTGCTTTTTCAATATCAAGTTTAGCAATATTTTCTTGAATTTTAAGTTTAAAATCGTTTTCAATTTCTAACAAGAGAATAAAATTTCATGTTAAAACAAAATTGATTAAATAAATACCGGCTGTACGTAAATTAGCATCAGAAAGAAGTTGCTGTTGATGTTCTTGTGCTTCGGCAACAATTTTCTTAATTGATTCAGCAACAGCTTCGCTAATTTCTTCAGTACGTTTACGTGCATATTCATCAACTTGATGATGTGTTGTTCCTTATATAAAATGAAATAAAACAAGATTTTCTTTTATACTCATTCGATTAAACATACCAAGTCGAGTCATAAGATCAGTTATCTTTTGAGCATTTTCAATATTAACTTTTGATTGTGTTTCAGTTTGAACAACTGATTGTACATGAACATTTTCAGCTTTCGTTGAATGTATTTTAGTTGATCCAGAATTTGATGTAGCATGCATAGTAGTGGTACTTACATACGACATTATCGATTGGTTTTAATATATCGCTATATGTATAAAATGTTTATAATAGATATGTAATACGAGAAGGCAAATAGTACAACTATATATAGGGAGAAGCATGTTTTTATATGGGCCTCAATCACGTTTTATCTTTGTTCGAACGATACATAGTTCATGCCATTCTCGATAATCATTTAACCTTTCGTTATACTCTCGTCAAATAGTGATAAAAATCTTGTCTAACGATATCACGCAGTTATATAGTGAATGTGTACTCGATCGCCATGGGATCGACTAAAAAAGACACATTGCACTAGTGAATACTTACTTCAAGGACAAAAATAGAATCATCTTCATTTAAATTTCACATGCATTTGTTTAAAAACAAATTTAGAGAATTTTCTAGAGAAATAAAATTCTTTTTACTATTTGTCGTAAAAACATCCTATGTTGAAGATAACAAATAATATTAATAAAAGAATGGCTGGACGAAAAGTTTATCATTTATTTCACAATTTGAAAGAAAAATGATCTAATCGATATGTTGTTAAATACAAATATGTTTGATAAGCATTATTATGTCTATGGGAAAATCTCGAATTCAACATGGTTCTTTACAAAGTATATAAACCTAGTATAAGAAAAATGCTAATTAGATGGCACTCGGGATAAATTGGATACGAAGTATGAGTCTTGGTTTTGATAGTGTTGTTGTTTACAGATGGTTCAATTTTGATTGGACTATTTGTCATTTGATGTTGCTACGATATACCATTGCTTGAATAGTAGGAGTGTTTGCATCTAAATCTGTCTACATATAGATTTTAGAAAGTCTTAATTTATATAATTATATAAAATAATTATTTAAGATATTCTCATTTTTCATAAGACTAAAATAGAGACTTCACTTACAGAATAGAATCGTATAGTGAAATATCTTAAAATGGTTTCAACACAAATTGCTTCTAGTGAAATTTATGAAATTTGTACGTTATAATCCAATTTTCGACGTTGCTTCTGAATATTTATTAGTGTAAAAATTCAAATTTGAATTCAGTTATTGAAAAAATGAAGTTCAAATATTCAAGTATTGGCTGTCTCAAATATCTGATTGCTTGCTCAAGAAGTTTAAACATGTGTCTAAAGATTCGGTATTACTTTCAACTATCCGTGTGTATGCAAAGCTTCTCCAGTGCCTCACCAGTAAATGCCTGGTTGTTTTTATAATTCAAGTTTTATTTATTACGTGCCTAATAAAGGATCTTCATCGTACTTGTCTTTTTCATTGACTGATGTTCTTTGATTCAAAGACATTTTATTTTGTCAATTATACAAAGTTTTTGTCCGCATTAACTGAAATACATTGAATAGTTGTTAAGCAAATAATGATAAATAATGAAGTTTGTGAGACACTCGTTCCTGGAATAGTTATGTGATTAAACTGAATTCATCCATTATTCATTCTTCAAATTATGACGAACGAGAATTCGTATGAAGTGAACCTATATTAAGTACACCAACCCATGTTATATCTATTCTATATTTATTACAAAGTGAACTGTTAACAATGACCATTAATTGTCTAAAAGTTTTTAAAGAAATTTGTAGCTTTTCTCTATATTGTTTACGATTCATTGGAATTAACAAAAAAATATCATTCTTGTATTCATATAATCATCTAGTTAAAGAATGCTTTTATTTTTCACTAACAGATACATTTCTAATGAATTTTAATATATTTCACCATATACTTTTCCAGAATTATGTTAAAAATATTTCACATCTAAAAGTTGTACGAAAAAAAGTCTTAATGTGTTGCCAGTATTATTTTTGTGATGTTAAGAATTATGGAAAATGAAGAACGACATTTAAATATCGTTCAGAATGGATAAATTAATGCACACATTATTGACAAATTTCTCCTTGAATATTAATAGTAGGAACAGATTGATCTAAACTTTTCTATAAAAAATAACATAACTTTTACAAACCCAATTATTACCTTGATAGATATAATTTATCTGTATGATTGGTATTCATTGAAAAAGCATCTGAATAACCAAAATTTGTTCCATATTTCTTCACTCTTATCATAAGAAAAGGAGATAAACAATTTTCTTGCCGCCAATTGATAGTTCTCACTTTTAAAATGTGTTTTATATCAGAATCAGCAATTTAGACCTTTTTTTTTGGTCAAATTTATAGAAATAGTTTTCTGAATATAAACTCATATTAACATTGTAAACATGATTGAAACCTATTCCTTGTCAATCATGAAGTTTGGTAAAAATTTGATCAATTAAGAATTTTTTGCTCTCTTTTTCAGGAGGAAAATACTTCAACAACGAGTTTTGAGCGTTCAACTTTATCTTGTGACGATAAGTAGTAAGATTAAGAAAAAGCCTATCAAAGCTAATAGGGTTTGCATAGCTTACGATTAGGAGAGGGAAGCAGGGTGATTTCCCCCTCCTAAATTTTTTCTTACATTCTGCCTTTCTCCCAGGACATTTTCTGTTATGAAGAGCTAATGGTTTTTAATCTTTCGGTGGACCAGATTGGCTATGCATAAGCGAAGTTCTGTTTCCAATTTTTTAAAGAGAACAAGCTATTTTCTCTTTCAGTTTTATTTATTTTTTCTTTGATCAAAGGGAAAATAAATAAAACTCAAACAGAAACTGAAACAGGCCAAAGAGAAAAAAACTAGGCTGCCATTCAAGCGAAGCTCGAATAGACAAGGCGACTCACTGCACGAGCCCGAAAAATGCCAGAGCACGACTGTATACGATATCTGCTATTTCAAAATCTTAGACTCGGATAGAGGAAATCATTATGAATTTAAGTCTCTTTCTGATATCTTGACTCAACTGATAAGTGAGAGATAATGAATCTGAATCTGCTATTGCTATATAAAGAAAATT
>CAJNSZ010000006.1:1482849-1519147 GCA_905329745.1 Rotaria sp. Silwood2 | reverse complement strand
AATATGATATTCTAAATCAGCATCCAGAAATGAATAGACTCATAGATATCTCAAATATTTTACCAAAACTTTCTTTTCATCGAACAATTTGCCTCTAGTATCCTCTCTTAGAGTTAGATCAAAAAATGAGTTTCATCAAAAAGTTATTTCGACAATGAAAACCAAGTTCTAAGGTTATAAAACCATAATAGAACTCCAAACAATAAAGGAAGAAAGAATAAAAGTAGAGTTCTCATGTAATTCATTTTTGGTCCCATTCTGAGACGGATTAGAGATGAATTGTTTGACAAAAAGCATTTTGTCAAAATATTTGAACTATACGTAAGTGCACTCAATTTGGAATATTGATTCAAAATATCATATTAATTTTCTGATTAGAACCTATTGAATATTAGTAAAAATGGCTGAAAATCTTGTTTCGAGAATAGTGTCATTAGGATTTCTTTGTATTGCTAGTGTTTTTTTCTCGATGTTTTCATACCATTTCGAATCGATCAAAAAGTACTATCGAACTATACGAAAATAGTCTAGAATTGTCATCAAGAGTCGAGGTCAATCTATCTACATCTGACGGCCATTGACTATTTCAATCGATTTGTGGACAGTACAAATAAGTGCTATATGATTAATTATATTGTGAGACAATATCAAAAGTTATCGATCTCCTGTCTTTTACCTTGATCATATTGTACATAGTGTGCTGCTTCAGTTGATTTATCTGCATAACGTCGCATAACATTATCATCCATTAATGATGAGCCACGAAAAAGTGAAAAACAACCAGGACAACAAAGAACACTGCCTAATTTATGTTCAGCAGCTTTTTGAAGCCAATGACCAACTGCATATTCAAATTGTTGATACCAAACAATAGGTCCTAAAATGAAAACAAAATCGAAACAATTTATTTTTTTTTAAATTGAAAATACAATCATTCGTTTTTTCTGTTTTTACCATCGCCTGTCGGGTGAATTCGACCACAAGCTGCTGCTACTTTTGGATTTTTACGCATACGATCAACTAATAAAAGAACAGCTTCAGGTTTAAAATCAACATCTCCATCAAGTGCTAAAATGAATGTATTTTGAGCCTAAAACATGTTTCAAGTTATATATTCGTTTTCTTTTAAACATTTCAGCATACAGCAATTTTTTTATCATCTGACAAACTTCTTAAAAATTCGCTAAATCCAATAAATTCTGTATCTGATCTTGCTGTATGTTGTGATACATTATGTCCACTTTGTTTACGACGTAATAATTTAAATGAAAGTAAATAATACATATACATAACCTAAAATTAAATTTCAAAATGAATATTTTTTATTATATTTAATCAACTAACTTGACTCCATCGTTTTTTATGTCGAATTGAATTTTTATCTTTCATATGAACAATTAAACGATTTTTTCCTGGTAATAACCAAACAAGACGTCCACCATAAGGCGTTGGAATTTTAATTGGATCTTCAACAATTTTTTCTACACCATGAACATATCTAAATATATTTTATTTGAATAAAATTAAAAAAAAAAATTCTTTTTCCTAATATTGAAAAAAAATAGAAAAACAAATCAACATACGCTCCAGCAACATTAACAGCAGGTACTAATTGTCTAACATAACGGTTTGGTACACGATTACCATTTTCATCATCTTCAAATGCATCATCAAATAAAATATGTGTTTCAAATCGATAATAATCTGGATCAAGAATACGTAAATTTTTTTGCACTGTTCGACGAGCATGTTGATCAGAATCAAGTCTATAATATGTAAGAAAAAATGGAGAATAATAAGCAAGCTAATTTTCTTTGATGAAACGTGATCTAAAAGGAACGATAAGATATAGAGATAAATATTTTGCCTCTCCTCACAAATCTTGATGAATGTAACCATGAAAACGTCAAAGATCGTGCTAGATGCTAGTTAAAAAACAGTTCGAACCGTAATAAAAAAAAATAGCAATACTCCTCTTTCGCTTCATGTTCCAGACCGTGACTGACGTTTTTGATATACGATCAAAGATAGTAAATCGATAACATCTTGTAATAATGTACAAACTACTCATGTATTCCGTATTTGGAGCATTAAGAAAAAACATGGTGAAAAAATATGTCGCAAAATAGACAGAGTAAAGGAATCTGTCTGTAATTAGAAAATATAGCTACATTGTGTTTCATATTTAAATCGCTTAGGGATGCATTAACAATCTTTTCTTGTTTTGATTTACCGAAAGATTGATTTAAGTAATTGAACCATTTCACTTGTTGTTTCATGCCACATTGTTGCACATACATAAATCATTGGTACAGGAAATTTTCTTGCAAGTGTTAAATCAGGTTCGATTTGATCTTCAAATAGAAAGAAGAATTTAAAATACAACAAAGAAAAAATAAAAGATTTTTATTTTTACCTTTCAATTCTATTTCATCTTTTTGTTGTTTATTAAGTAATAAATTTTGTTCAACAATAGCCGATTCATAATAAGGAAGAACAAATAATCTGATAAGAAAAAAGACGTTCATTCTTAAACTAAACCAAGACAAAGACTTCAATACTAACTTATAAATCATCGCTAATCGTTCGGTTGTTGGAAACCAAACATGACTTGTTATTTTCATTCTTGATAACCATAAAAGTAAAAATCCAATTAAAGAAATAATTAAAAGTTTGGAACCAAGTGCTATAAAATAATCAATATTGGACTTAGGAATATTAAGAATTTGATTTACCTTGTGGTTTATCAAGATAAAACAGATGGCCAATAGCAATAATATCTTTTCTATTTTTAAAACCTTGAACAAAAAATAATATTATATAAGCTATTAATGTCGATAATGTTAATGGTAACGAAAAACCAAAGCTTTGCATTAATACCTAAATAAAATAGATCTTTCATTTCTATAAAACAAAACAAAAGTAATATCGATTTCTTCTTACTTTACATGCAATACGTCCAGTATAATAACAAATACATGATGAAAGTATTTGTATCATCAATGGTATATAAACTTCATATGCAATACGAAAAAGATCTTCATGTTCATCAAAACGACCTCCACCAAGTACTCGACTTGAATTTCTATCACTATAACCAATTGGTGTTTGTTCAAAAATAGATAAATACAATTTTCTATCAATTGATTTTGGTAAAAAATAAATAGCTGTTGTTATTAATACAAATATTTTTAAAAGACTTGCTGTGATATAAATTTTTGGACGAGTTTTTCTTAATGCTCTTATACCATTTTGAAACCATTTAAAAAGACATTGTTTTGATATTCGTGTTTCAATAAAACTTTCCCAATAACCAAGTGATATAAGAAAAAGTGCTAATGGTAATTGCCATTGAAATTCATTAGAGAGTTCTTCCTTAGCTGAAAGGATATATGGAATAAAACAAACAGTTAATTGCATAATAAAAGATGCTATATCAGTTAAAAATGTTAACACTTTCAATGTTCGATTAAGACCACGATGAGAAGAAAAAATATTTAATATTGCAGGTATTATACATACACCATTTAATATAAATAAACTAGTTACATTATCTATTGAAGGTAAAATATGAAAGACAAGTAATGATAAACCAGCTGTATGACATGCTTCAACAATATGAACCTAAAATGAAATAAAGTAAAAAAAAAAAATAAAGCTTCTCTTTTATTTACAACATACCCATAGAGCAAGAAAAAATGGTGGAGAATGTTTTATACAAAAAACCGATAATTGAACACTGTGCATAAATGTTAATAGATACGGTACACTCATAGCAATAATTAGAAGTATTTGCCATCGAATAATATATGTTTTAGGCTAGAAAAGAAGAAACGAAAAGTTTGTTTATTTAGTTGAATAGATTAAAAAATAATAATAATAATAAACCTGTTCACGAGTTTTGTATGCATTAATCATTGTGAATAAACTAAGTTTACTAACTACTGCCGATGTTAGAACAACACAAAAGATTATAATATAAACACATATTTTAACAATACGACGAAATGTAAGTCGTCGTTCTTTATTTGTACTTTGTTCTTGTTCATAATGACGACTTGTTACATGAGCAACATCCCACCAATAAGCATTATGATTATTTCCAGTAATACTATTCTTTCTAAAAATAAAAGCAAAGAATGAATCGTTTTGTTTTTGAATGCATTTAAAATTTACTTAGATTTGATTGATTCATTTAATATATGTGCTAAATTTTGTGAAGAAAGTGGTTTTGTTGTTGACCTAGGAGGAGGTGGGGGTGGGGGTAAGGGTGGCTGAGATCGACGCACCATTCTATTGCTATATGTGTCGACCATTTGTGATGGCAAATATGTATATGTGTTTTCTTTATACATTTATCTATATGTCTACTATATGGTGTTGCGTTTGACACAAGTTAAACGGACGAATACAAGAGAGAAATGAGATGAAGTTAAACTAGATAATATCATTTTACAATTCTATATACACATAGTCACCATCGCTCGTTCTGTTTCATAGAAAAGAAATTAGTCACAATGAAAAACTAGATAAATAACTGATATATATATCATTGTTTTGTTGTTTTCAAATTAAATTTAATATGTGATTATGCTTAGCATATCAATTGTATTATTATTTAAAGTCACAAAAATGAATAAGATAATAAAATGATTATTTGAATTGCTACTAGATGGAAAATCTATTGGATAGAAAAAAAAAAACGATGCATAAGATATCTTATCATAACAAATCAAAAGATACATACCTAGAAAAGCTAACAAAAAAAAAGTGAAAACCAATTTTCTGTAATATAGATCAAGTTATTTTTCTAGAAAATTATTTCAGTGATGGATGGCGAAACATGTAGACCGGTTAAGTTCGAACTTCATCAAAATTTACCAATATTAGGCTCAAATTTACATGAAACATGACATTGTACAGCTTAGTTACACTGGAATCTGGTGGCGTTTGACTAGATGAATCTTATTATAGGGCAGAGATTGAAATATTTTACATGTTTATCTATGTATTTTAATGAAGAAAACTGCGAAATTGAGACGGCAGTAAAGTCTGCCATCTATGTTGTCATGATTCTTAGTGGCATCTTTTATTTTATTTATTCTGAGTGGCATGTAAACTAGACCAATCGTAAAATCATGTTTTCAAAAGGTGCAAAACTATCTTGAATTCGAGCCGAGCATTTGTCTTCTCTTTCGTTATATGACTACTTCATTTAATTGAATGAAAGAAAATACGACTCTAATTAATCCAAAATTTTTAACTATCGTGTTTTGTTTGTTATACAGTAGAACCGCTTTTTGTGGCTGTCAAAAACTATTTTGATTTAATCATAAACGAATAATATAATAGTGAACAGTTTCGAAAAGGAGTCATCCACAAAATGCGTCTGACAAGAGGAAGAAGTCAAATACATGTCAGCATTCAGATGCTTGTTATAAGTTTTCGCAAAACTTTGATCTGAAGTAAATTTTAACAGATTCTTTAAAATATGCTAAGAAAAATGTTCTATAATGTCTCATTTATCAAAGAATGAAGTATATCAATCTTAAAAAATGAATGTCTTATTTTTCTGTATCATATGTACTCACTACGAAGAATTCACTAGTTGGATTCCATCAGATACTTTCAAGATAGTTGTCAGATCGAACAGAATGCGGAACAAAATTGAGCGAGACTTTATTAAAATTCTTAAGATTTAATAGAACCCGACAGAGGTACCTATTTCATTTCTTTGTCTCACGTGCTGTTTTAATTTACTGTGGTTCAAAACAAAACGAACACTGCAATTGCACAAGTAAGCTCTTTCTCAACAAGAAAATTTTAACACCAGACATTCAAAGAACGGTAGAAGTTCAAATAAGCAATTTGTTTATCGTAGGTTCTTTATAAATGTCTTTAAAGTCGATCAAACTCGCTAGTTTTTCCTAACATAAATCATTCAACAGGATTTTAATTGATTTTAATGAACTTGTTCAAGTAAATGATGTTTTCTTATGAGAGAAGCTCTCCAACCGATAAATTGATTTTCAGTCTAGATTACGTGCACTATGTAGACCTCAATGAGCTCTGATCATCTTGAAAACATTTCGTGACCTTAGCTTATTGTTGTGGAAATACTGTGGTCTTCTTATATTATTTTTTACATGAATGTCGTGATAAAAGAAAAATTGATTTTTGAATTTCGACACGAAACTTTGTACAGAGGCAGACTTTAACGAGAGTAATTTCATGTCTTTCAATATGCTTCTATCCTAAAATAAGAACATAGAAATCTACCGGTTTATATGAGCGATGTAAAAGACACGCTATTACTATAGTTGTATCTTTAGGATAGGAAGAATGACAAAATTTGAAACATTCACAAAAACCTACACTTGTTAAGGCATATCTCTATTTGGTTTCATGTCGAAATTTAAAAATCAGTTATTATGTTACCACAACATTCATTTTAAAAAGTACTATAAAGGTGCAGTATCTCCATAGCAATAAGCTAAAAGCATGAAATCTTTTGAGGATATTCCATAGCTTATTTGGATTTGCATAATGTACATAGTCCTGATTCAAAAGTGATTTATCATTTAGAGAACTTCCCGCTTTAGTCATGAATATTTCATCATTAAAAAATATTTTAAATCAATAATTTAATATCAAACATTCTTCACAATGTAATTCTACTGATTTTATTATATTTAAACAATCTAATTATCTATACCCTGATGTGTTATATAAAAATAACAACAAATCAGTAAAAACAAACAATAATTCCAATCATGGATGCCGTATATATAATACACAAAATAATAATTAAAAAACAACGCAAAACTCCATCTGACTTGTATCGATGCTTTTAATTTTAGATCAATAAAAAGAATTAGAATTAAATTGATTGAATTGAAGCAATCGATGCAGAGGGATTTTTAGTTGTCGATATTGATTTTGATTTATTAACCATTTGTTTTGGTATAGATACATTATCATCATCAATCGGTGTTTCAAATGTTCGTTTTAAAAATGCATAAACAGGATAAGTAAATGCATTTGTTGGAATAGCACGAAGTGTACACGGTAAAAACCCTCGAGTAAATACTTGCCATCCTTCATTACGTAATGATTTAACTGTACAATCCCATACATTTTTATAAACATGATCTCTTGATGCTTGATATCGACTTTTAATAACATCCAACGGATAAGATACAGTCCAAGCAGCCATACCAGTAAAAGCACCTCCTACTAAACTCATTTGCATAGACATGTCAGCTTCTTTACCAGTTGGTGAAAAATGTGAAACAAAAAATTGCCATGCTGGAAAATAAGCAGCAAATGATGGTATATCACGTGCAAGTGTCATTGATAAACCACGCATAACACCATATCGAAAACCTTGTCTAGCATAAGATTTTTTTAAACAATCAATAGGACCTTTATATAAATGTGTTGATAATGCAAATAATTTTCGTTGTTGTCCAATACCTTGCATTTGTAAACGTGTTTTAACAAGTTCAATAGGTGAACAAACAAATGCTTGTACACTACCAGCAATAGCACCTGTTATTGATAATGCTAAATATGTATCAGGATTGTCAAATAAACCTTTTGAAAGATTTTGAACAGAAAACACAATACCATTTATAATTGCAACACCAAACATTGGTGATGACATGCCTTTATAAAAACCTAATATTGATTCTTGTTTTGCTATTTTAATAAAACAATCTAATGAACCAGAATATAATCGATGATTTGATGATTGTATTTGAAGACGAACTTTAACTGTATCAAATGGATAACCAGCAATTGTACCAGTTACTCCAGCTATAAAACCAAAACCAAAATCTAATGCCATTGATAAATATGATTCTGAAATGAAAGAAGAAGAAAAAAAGAATACGAAACACAACGATTAATACATATGTATAGCATAAAATTGACCTGATGCAATGTCAAAACAAAAATCGACCAATAATTTTCGTTATATAAATTGATATGATGCAAGGCAAAACAAAAACGCTAGTCATCAATGAGGACATACAGTTTTTTGTGTTCGCTTTTATTTTCCCTCTTTCCATGTGCCTATTGAGACAATATGGGGAGTAAAGAAGTGGATTTATTATTGCTAGATATTTTTCCTTTCTTTTTTTCTTTTTGTAACATCATGCTTTCTATTCAAGCGACTTTTTGTCCTTGTTATTTGGTTGCTCTTTAGACTCTAACAAAAAAGCAAAATAACAAAATTGACACAAAAAGAAAAAAGTACAATATCGGCACTTTTTTTTTCAATGTTGTTCGATGAGAAGGTTCGCAATCGATCAAATTCTATTTATTTCAATCCATGTAGGTGGGTAAAAAAAATAACCTTTTCGATTTCTATGACATCAAAATGAAAAATATTTTTTTACAGATATTGAAATTGTAATAATGCATATTCAAATATATGATGACAATGCAAAACGATATTATTATGATTATAGACTAGTAAACATGTTTTTTTTTTATAATAAAAATAAGATTTTTCTATAATAATTTCGCTTGTATTCAACAGTGAAAAGTTTTTCATGTGCTTATACTCGAAAGTTAATGAATAGTAACTTTTTGATACAAATGAACACGAAAAAAAAAGACATTCAACTTAAACAGAATTCTGAATAATACATTTTAGTATGCTCTGTACTTATGTTACATAGCTAAAGTTTCTTCATACTTGATTAAATATTAAATGAAATACATGTTATGCAATTCGATTTCTCCTAAATTCAATGATAAAATTCATTTTACTTTAGAGACGTGCGAGGTCACCTTCACTCACAAGGCAAGGTTAAAAAAACTTTTCTCAGTCAGGGTATTGGGTACGAAAAAAAGCTTTTCTTACAGGTTTTTATTTTACTCAATAATAAAGTTGAAATAATTTTAGCGTATATAACAATAAAACAATTAGATAAGGAATAAGTCTGCTTGCTGGATTTCACTAAGTAAAATCATACTTAAAAAATCTATTTCCGAACTGGTTTCAACGAAAATATTTAAAGAAAAAAGTATTATTCTACATTTTCTTTTAAAAAAACATACTTCTGAAAAGTAAGAATGCAATGGTAATAGTGAGCGATCAATACACTGTACATTGGTCGAAACATTCAAGTTTAGAATAATGGTGAAGCCGGTATATTTGTGCATAATTCAGCTCTCCGAGCATAAATCCGTTTGATGAATGCAAGAAAACCGATTTGACCGTAGTTTTCTTATATATTTATGTTTGATTTTAATGTTGATAATTAAGAACGCATTCCTATGCTAATGGACGATGGCATGGTACATGATTATCGTAACATTCTTAATACAACATGAATATCACAGAGACAAATTTCTGTCTCTCTCATTCATTTGTTAGAAAAAAAATTCTTTCTGTTTTTTGTATAATGTTAATGCTGTTAGTTTTATCACAGAAAGATTTAAAATCAAGGTGATGTCATTCAACATAAGAAAATATATAACTAAATGTTTGTCACACAATATAGGCATCGATTGAAAATTAAAAAAAAACAAATGAAAGAATTAAATCTACATCAATTATACACCTCGATAGAGTGGCAAATGTTCTATAAACTGAACTATTTATATTTTGTTGTCTGAAACTTTATTATAAAATAAAACAATATCTTTTTCTTTACACATGTCACGAAAAAATGGCATTTTCTTGTTATTCATCTCTTATAAAACTCAATGAAAACACGCATAACATAACTGAAGTTTTATGTTCATGTAGAGTAATTACAAAGAAATAATATATAAAAGTATAAATCAAATCAATTGTTAAGAACAAATATAATTAGTCAACTACACCTGAAATTTTATCCTCTACTAAAAAATTGTAAATCACTCTCATATGTTTAATAGCAGTGATTACACATTTTCCTTTCATTCGAGCATTAGGTAACTGAATCATAACACATAACATCTTGACGATTAATGAATAGCTTCATTTTAATGCGATGAAAAACGCTTCATGAGCGTCTAACATAAATATGCGATTAAACAAGATATTATTATCGCAAAACTTTGTATGCTGGGCTATTCTATTTCTTCTTAATTTAAACAATTGGTTTATTTATATAAGTGTTTACCTATAGTGACCTCTAACTAGTTAGCTTATAATAGTCCTCTCTCGTATGTATGTTATTGTTGAAAGGAAAAGAGGTCAGCGAGTATAAGAATCATTTAATATTTCATGCTCGATTGTATTTGTTGATCGATTAAATATTCACATATTGCATGATACTTGATTTTTTCGCTTTATTACATATCCTGCGATCGTCATTTCCTTTTTACAATCGTTCACTTTCTCTTTTTATTCATTACATTCACAGATATCAATTTGCAGAAATACTCTGCATAGAATAGAAATATTTATTTAGAAATATTCATACTAATTATGCTTCATCATTAACGCAAGAGTAACAACTTAATGGATACATAGTTACAAAGGAAAGAAAACATACAACCGTATTCGAAAAAGCTGATTCGATAATTCTTATTGAATAAATCAAGCCGCCTATTCAATGTTATGAACCCTTGACGGCAAAGTCGAAAAATAATACAGCAGGTCTTTTCAATATGTGTGGTAATCTGACATAGATGCCACTAGTAATAATCCTACATCTTTACATCAAGTCTAAGCATGAGAATTATTATTTTCAAAATGTATCGTGTTAAAAATCAAATATTACTTTTTTTTTCTTTTATAAAAGATAAATCATCGTTAAATAGTTATTTGTCGACAGATCATAGATTAGAAAGTCTAATCAATTTGAATACAAAAAAAACAAAGAGTAAGTACATCATACCTTTTTTCTTTGTTTTGAACAATAAATAATCGTTGTCAAATGAAATACTTAAAATAAAAGTGATGTTCTATTTTTTGGTTACTTGAACATTCACATATACATTATAATCTCATCACCGTTCACTTTCCACTTATCATATACGCGAATAAAAAACAAAATGAGAAGCAAATGTTATATATTGGACCGAGATAATGAACACTACGCATGAATGATCATCGGTATCAAAAGATATTGAATATAAAGGCTATCTCATGAGTTTTGATCCTTCTCAAGTAATATTCTTTTCAGCAGAACAGATTAATAATATACGACATATATACTAAACATCTAGATCTACTTTATGCTTTGTATTTCTTATATTCATAGAGACACAAATTATACAACATTCATGAGAACATTTTGAACTATTTTTACAAATAACATGCATAGAAAAATGTAGTTAGTCAATCAATCTGTCATAGCAGGTACCTTTTGATTTTCTGCGTTCTATCATTTGTCATTTATTTTAAAAATATTAACTAGGTACCGATTTTTTTATGATAATAAGAATAAAAAAAATCAAACAATAGTTATGATGAACACTATTGAATATTTGTTTAACTAGTGTATTGATCCTAAAAGTTAGTGATGCAAAATTTACTGATATTTGTTTCATCAAGATAGTTCAAGGTATAATTGAGAAAAATTCAGAGTAGAAAGATTTGAAAATGAATTAGACATTGAGAAATTAAGTAGTGCACGAATGGAAAATGTTTATCGCAGCAAATAATGGAAAAATTACAGAGTTGATTGAAGCAAGTGATAGATCAAGATGAAGAGCAGATGCATAAGCATTGATGCATGTTTTTTCTCCTTGTTGTTATATTTAAAGAGTTTCAATTTACCAATCTCGTTCAAATCATTGATTTTTATTTAAAATTCTCAATTAAAAAGCGAAAGAATCTTCACATATAATTCAAAAAGAATCCTATGAATTTTATTTTACTTGTATCATTGTGACTATAATAGATAGAAATCATAGAGTAGATTTAGAGATCTAGTTTATATACTACAAATATCAGTCTATTCTATGGAAAAGAAACAAAACTTATTAGGCAACCTTTATTCTGCTATTGAAAAATCGAAATTATTGTCGATTATTACTGTTTTGTCATTTCATAAAAATATTCAATGCGTTGCGATCTTTTTCTTTCTCTGTTCTACTTTCAAACTCATAAATTAAACGTTTTGCTACATTATATTTCAATTTATTTCAAAAGTAATTGTCAATAGAGTATGATTAAAAAGCTTTTAAGTTCAATATTATGAAAAAGATATATATGTGCACTGTACCACGCATACACCCCCGCTTTCGGAAATAGAAATTATTAATTTTTCTCTAGCGAACAAACGACGACGATGAAGAGGAAAGAAATGATTATATTTTTTGCATTCGAACGATAAATATTGGTCGATTGAAGAACCTTGAGATAAGCATTTAAATGTCATATTCAAACTTCGATTTTACAATTAAGGTAGGGTTAATCGTAAGATATAACTTTTATTATTTCCAATTAATGATAGTTTTTTCGTCCAACAAAACGTCCTATTTTTACTAATAATGGTCTTTTGGATAGTCGTACTAAACGTATAATAGCTCAAGATCGTCTTACTGTAGCTGAACAACGAATTGTTGATGTTGAAAGACGAAAATCAGCTAGTAATCTTCAGTTATTAGCATTTGAACAAAAACAAGTAGAAAAAAGATTATTATCACTTCACAATCCTAATCAATCCGTACAATTAAATCAACGTTCAATCAGTGAAGGTAATCTTAATAATATTCATCAAACTGCTTCTTGGAATGATACATTTGATATAAATCAATCAAAATTATATACAAATAAGAATTCAAATACTTCATTTCTATCAAAAACTGATAATATTCCACGAAGTTTTTCAACATATTCTGATGGACTTATGCCAGAAAATCAAGTTTTAACGAGTGATACAGAAAGTAATGAAGAAGAAGAAGAAGAAGAAGAAGAAGAAAAAGAAAAAGAAAAAGAAAAAGAAGTTAACTTAAAACTAAATAAAAAGGAAACAATTCAACCACCTGTAATCACTATTATTCCACCGGAGGAAGACGCCTTATTTTTTGTTCAATAAAATTTTTATATTTACTTTCAAGTCAATCACAAAAATTTTTCTTTATTTTTTCAATCTATTAAACATAAATAAACATGAATTACTAATACTATCACACATTTTTCTTTGGTTTATATTTAAGAACTATTGATTTTTATTATAGAGAAAAAAATGAACTATTGGAATTTATATTAAACTGCTGATTTGATCTATTGGTAACATGTATATAACATAGTATGATTGGGCGAAAACGAAGTCATAGGCGCGATGAATAAGGCTTCATTCTTACAAAGGAAGTTTCATAACTGATTAATCGTTTTTAAATCGGAATTATGTGCACCATCGAAACTCTAATAAATTATGATTACCTGGTGAACATTTTGGGTCCGTAGCCTACTACTACGAAGATACTGCGTTTTTACAACACTTTTTCAGTCAACGCCATGACTTAGTAAACTAGAAAAACTCGTTGTCGATTATTAATTTGAAACTTGGAAATACGATACAAAAGATATGCTTTTATCATAGCCATATCTTACGATAGGAACATCGAAAAGCTCTGAAACTTTCACAATAAACTATTTTCATTTAGATCTTTCTCTATCCAAAGTTTCAAGTCAAAATCCAAAAATCAGTTTTCCTGGTGTTCTTGATACCGATCACGATATTGGATTAAAAAATACCGAAAAAATACAGCATCTCTACTAGAAGATGAAGGAATTGAATGCTAATAGCATCCAAAGAAAAACAGAAAATATTACCCCAAAAAAAAAATAAAAGTAATGAGATTGACTATTTTGAGATATTAAATGATATCTTTATCTTTCTAAAATGATGTGAGTGTAACAGTAAAAGAGAAATCCACGCCTATATCCGAAAAAACTTAATGATAATGTTATTAGTACGGAAATCCCTTATAACATCATCTTCCCAACAATAAGTTAAATACTCGAACTCTTTTTCAAGTGTTCATTGCTTATTAGAACCTGTGTGGTGCAAATAGTCCCCACTGATAAGCGACCAACCAGTTGTGGGACTTTCTTCACTAGTCTATAAGTTTTATCCTCACTTTCACTCTTATTCTTTCGACTTAACAATAAAGTAACAGTGGGATCTACGAGAGTTGCTCAAAAACTGCCGAGACTGATTTTACTGAAAACTCCAATCGATTGAGTATTTATGTTCAGATAGAGCAATACTTTTTTTTGAATTACTCCATTTACACTCATAGAATATTTTAAAATTTTAGCATCCTTCAATGATAGAGTTTCTAGCACTGAAAGACCAATCTCTATCTAATGTTCATGAACATATGATAGCAGTTTATGGTAACTGACTTTCTATCACACATTACAATTTCTGAATGAAATTATAGATTTAAAGATGAACGATTTAGTATTGACGATGATCCTTAATACAGAAGATACAAGTATTAAAACAATTGGAAGTTTAGTCATTGAAAAGCTTCAAATTGTAATTCAGCAAATAGCAGACACTTAGCATTGCACATCATCAACTACATATGACTAAAATCTATTCAAAATCAATGTTACATTCGATAGCACCTGAAAACTATGCATCGTTCATACATAAATGCTTTCTTGTCCATCTTTAAAACGATAATTTTGTTCAAAAACCATAGTGAGCAATAGAACATTATTACTAAATAACTACTACCATACGCTCATAACTATTTAAAGGGAAATTGATCATACAAAATATAAAATTTTGCTCAAGGTTTTGCTTTTCTATCAATGTATATAGACTGATCTAAAACATATTGCTATATTCCAACATAAATGCTTAATCGATCCAAGCTGATGACGTCTATAGGTCGAAGACTTTGTGAACCACACATAGTCAACAATATTCATATAGTGATGCTTCTGGTTGTTTTCAAGTAAAATCCATCTCGAAACTTTTTGAACCACCCTCCTATTGAATAAATTCTAGGCACTGTTATTTCCACCATAAAAACATTGACAAAAAAAGTTCACTTAAATATCAAAAGAGTTATTAAAAAAATTAAATATTTCAATACTTGAATTATCTTAAATGTTATTATTATTATTTTTGAATTACAAAATAGTTTATGAAGATTACCTCAAGTACATATTTCACATATATTATGAATATGATTATTAAAATTAAATTCATTAGAATAATAAAATCTTTTTTTTGTTTTTTTTATGTTAAAATTTATTGTGACTGAGAATTTAATTACAAATAGCTTGTTTAACAACCTAGAATAATATTAAAAGTATCATAAAGAAAAAAATTCTTTTTATCGAGATTAAATAATGAGAAATTAGTAAAGAAAGAAGTAAAACACCGGTTAGTCATCAGATCAAAAACAAGAATTCAAAGAAGAATTTTCAGTTTTAATTTTCATCATTTGCTGAAATTCCACCAGCAGTGAGATTTGATCTTACATGTGTTCTAACTGTATTTATTGTAGGGGCACTAGAATATGTTGAAACAGCATCATCATCTTCACCATGTGGTGGAAAAGGAAGTTCACGAGATGGTAATAATGGATCGCTCGATGAAGGATCATCTATTCCACCAATTTCTGTATAACCTGAACGTGAGTGCTGACGACGAGTCGTGATGATTATCGTAATAACAATAATCAAAGCTAAAATACTAGCTGATCCTCCAATGACCACAGCAATAATTCTACCAGTTGTCCACCATTTTCTATTTGGTAAAACTCCACCACAATCCATTTCATCAGGATTAAGTTTAATCAATTGTTTTCCTGCATAATTTGATGGTGTTGCACATGTTAATAATGAAGCATCACCAACAAAATAAGAAGATGTATTTAAAAAACGAATAAACCATAATGATTGACAACAATCAAATGAATTATTAGCTAAATAAATTTTAATATTTGTATATTTCATTTGAAGCCATGTATGTAATGGTGATGATTCATCAATAATTGTTATTAAATTTTGTGTAAAAAAGAAATGTTTAATATTTTTTGGTATTGATAATTCTTGTGGAAGTGAAGTAAATTGATTTCCATCAAGTTTAATAGATGATAGTAAAGATAATGTTGATAAAAATTCACATGATTTTAATTGATTATACTTTAATGATAATGATTGAAGTCGAATCAATGGAATAAATGCATTTTGATGAATAACTGTAAGACTTGCACTATCCATATGTAATTTTTTTACTTTAGAATTTTTTAAATTAAGAAAATTATTTTCATCAATTGAATGAATTTTATTATTACTAAGTGATATAGTTTCTAAAAATGAATTCAAATAAGATGAAGGAAATTCAGCTGATAGTAATGATGTATCTTGTAATGAAATTGATCGAATTTTTGAATCATTAAATGGTGGTATTGTTCCGAGTGGATTTTGATTAAGACTTAAATCTATTAGACTTGTTAAATTATCAATTTTCATTAGATCATCAACTATAATTGAAGAAAAATATCTTTTTTATTAAAAATTAATTATTATTTAAGATTTACTTGTATTGAAGCTCAATTTATTATTAACAAGTGTTAAAGTACGAACATTTGAAGGAAATTCTACAGTATTTAAAGTTGTCCAACCTTTTGAATCACAATTTACATTGGCAGAATCTTTTGTACATTTACATTGTTTATTAGCACAAACATCAACACTTATAATTGTTTCAACAAGTAGACTAATCTAGAAACAAAATTCCTAAATGTAAAATCAAGTTAAAGAAAAAACTCACTATAATAATTATATTGATAAAAAGTTTCATATTTGTATAAAAATTGAGATATTCTAGAAATAAAAGAGTGAAATTCAGTATATTGAAAAAAATTGATCATATAAATTAAAAAAAGCATGTAACAAATTTTACAATAGTAAGAATTACATAGACACGAATCATCAATATGAATAAGTTCCGTACTATCAATCACCGGTTAATTATGTTTTATGAAAAGGAAAAAAAGAATGTCAATGTTCGAAATGAAGAAATCTTAATTGGTAGCAAAAAATGGAGGAGGAGGTGGTGGTGGTGGTGGAGGAGGAGGAGGAATGCCATCAGCCATTGGTGGTGGTGGTGGAGGCGGCGGTGGTGGTGGTGGTGGTGCATTTCCGGTAATCGAAGGTACATCAATTGTAGTTGGTACTGTTTCTGTTTGTGTTCGTGTTTCAGTTTCAATCATCGATGATTCTAAAAATTAAATACAAATATTCTTTTAAACAATAAAAAACAAAAAAAAATCAGTCTTTTTGAAATTATCTCTTACCTAATATACATAAAATATAGATAGAAATAAGAGATTATGGATAGCGACAAATAGCATGAGCAACAAAAGAATAGCTAATGCTTTTGTGTTAATAACATACGTTTATCTTCTTCAGCTGTTTTATCAGCACGAAAAAATATTCTAGCAGAACGTAAACTATAATTAAGTAAATCAAATTCCTAAAAAAAAACAAATATGAAAACTTGTTTCTTTTTTTTCAATTTCTACTAACCAATTGATCATTTTCAATTCGTTTCATTGAAGCATTTAAAGCTTTTTTAACATTTTCTTCACTACTATTTCTTGATTTATTAACCACATCAGTCTTGAGAAATAAAATTAAATAAAAAAATCGTCATACAAATAATCATATCTTCTTACTTTTTCTGTATTAAATGATTCTCTAACAGCATCAAACCAATGTAAAGAATCAAAATCACGATATTGATCAAGTAATTTTAATATATAAGCAACACCTAAATAAATTTGTTTATATTTTTATGTGAAACAAGATCTAAATGGAGGGATACAAATTTGAACCTTCTCACAGTTCATGACAGACTTTGCTAATATACGATCAAAGACCTTATATCAATAAGATTTTATTCTAATATATGAATTAGACTGCCTCCCTTTTCTTTTACCGATTTTGGCTTTTGAAGGTAGTATATATAAGTGATCAAATCGGAATTTAAATCACAGCTAGAGCACCAAAATTAAGGAGAGACATGTTGAAGAAAAAGAATTTTGTATTAGATTTCTATTGGAAACTTTAGGTTTTACATAGAACCACATCTTAGTGCATTACAATCTTCATATAAGTTTGCTCAATCGAGCTGATACTTAGAAGTATTCTCCAAAGAGTAAATCAACCATGTCGATTTTTGCATTTTCCACCCAGATTTACAGGATCTTGAAAGACAAGACTTCAGTGATGGCTCCAAACCGTTACATTTTTCTCTCATAAAATTTTTGACAAAAGCTTAAAATTACCTCTGAGATATAGTTTTCAGTATCTCTAAAAATTCTCAGCCCTATCAGATAAAGTTTGATGAGGATCTTAATGTACCAGAACACAGTTCTTTAAAAAACCAGGATTTCCCAGCATAAATTCACTTCAAAATATTTTCCCTACAACATGTTTCGCTTTATTTTTGGTGTTCTATCTGTAGCAAAAACAGTCCAATTTGCTTGTCAGTACCATCTTCGAGTACCAAAAACGGTAACAAGAAAAAAAGAGGAAAAGTATCCTTAGATAAAACGATAGTGAAGAAATATGTCTCAAAACAAACAAAATAAAATAATCTCTCTATGATTATCAAGAGCAGCTACATTATGTTTCACATTTTAATCATTCAAGGAATGCGCCAATAAGTTTTAAATAAAAACAAAACACATTACTTACCCATTACAAATCCATCATCAGTAAATGATGCATTAACTTTTGATTTTTTTGTTAAATTATCTTTTAATACTTTAATATGTTCAACAAAACTTAAAGTCTATAAATAATCGAATATATATATATATATATATATATATAATGCTTGTTTGTTAAAAGAATTTCAATTAACATACCAATGGTGGTACAATAACATAAAAATTTTTTAAATGTAAATTTTTCTTTCCACGAAATTCATTTGAAAAAACATCAACTAAAATTTTAAAATATTCAGTCCCTTCAGTAAAATTTTTGACTAAATTTGATATAACATCATCTAAATGTCTAAAAAAAAAAATTATTAATATTATTATTTGTTAAGAAAACAAAACAATAGTTTACTTTGAGGCACTTATTGTTTCCGCAGGTAAATTAGCTTTTCGTGTATATTCTTCAAATGAAATTATATTTTCAAAATCAGGTACAAATCTTATAGAACTCGAACATGTATTAAGACCACCTGAACGAATCATTCGAACATAACCCATTGCATTTCCTTTGATGAAAGAAAAAACAAATCAAATTCATTGTCATATATATTGTTTTTTTCTCATTTCTCACCAATCTGACCAATTAACTGTCGAAATTGATCAAGATAAGTTTCATTTGTATCAGGTGTAATACCTAATTTTCGAATACTAATAAAAAATTTTTTTGCTCGTTCGAATGGATACTAAAGAAAAAAAAACGATTGAAATAAAACTTAAACAAAACTATGAAAATTTACTCGTTGATTAAGTCGATCTTTATTTTCTTTAAAATATTTAATATCTTTCATTAAACGACTTTTTATATGTTCATCAAATAAAAATTGTGAAAACATATAAAATTTTTGTCGAAGATATTGATATGTAAAATTAACCTTTTCAATAAAAAAAAGACGCAAATATTATTAATTAAAACAAAATTAAAAAGAAAAAACTAATCTAAATAAGTTTATATCTTACTGATGTATTCATGATACCAATACCATGTGTACGAATTGAATTAGCTACATGTCGAATATTTGTTGTACGTAAAAATTTATTATTACTTGATCGTTCAATAAACATTTGAGTATTTATATTATAATAATGTTGAGAAACAAATGCATTTAAATTACGAAGAATATCAAGAACATCACAACCCTAAAGATAAATTAAATAAAATGAGTTTATTTGAAAATATTTAACATTATCAATTAAATTATGGATAAATCCTAGAATATATAACTGCTAATCTACAAAAAGTTTGTTTTCTGGTATTTATCAAAATCATCCATATGAATGAAATTCGATCGTTTTTATTAAAGAAGAAGAAAGACGCACAGAACATTATACTTCAATGGTTCTCTGATGTTTCGAAGTAGAAAAACAAACGAACAACAGTATTATAAAGTCAAATAAGCACATTGTATAATTGATTTAATAATTATTTCATTATACTATCGGATCTCCTCAACGGTTTGTCTTTTATTGTAGCAAAAACATTATGATTGTACAATAAGAATATTAATTATGTTCGATAAACTAATATTTCAAAATATTTTTCCTTGCCTTTCATTCTTTCTTTTCTCAATAATATAGACATTTGATTAGAATTTAGCTTCTTGATTTTTTAATATTGTGAACGAGAAAATATTCACAAGTCTCCACTTCAGTTTTCGATATTTTTACTTTCGACCAAAGTTAGAACAATCGTTTTCTTTATCAGCTTTAGTCATACTAATTAAATGGGAAGTAGTCAGAAAACAGCTTTGCCTGAAATGATGGACAGTCCGAGCATTATCTTCTTCTTTTTATTAATTTTACCGAGATATAAATGTTTCAAAACAGTATTTTTATCAATTTCTAAAAAGTATCGTAAAATCTCTATCTTTTGAAACACTCATATCAAGATCGAATTTGAATAAAAAAAAAAGAAGAATTCTCTGGAGGTTGTATTGGTCTGATGTTTTTTCTATCTATGGGCAATATATGAGCTGAAAAGCTTGAAATCACTGGAGAAACTCAAAGATATCCATCGTGATTGAAAACATTCTGCTGTCAAGCTGTGACAATAGAAAAGAAAAGTTCGTGCCACAATGCTATTCAAAAACTTGTTTCAATTTCCATTTCTGTAACCATATGGATTAAAACTATTGTCACTAATCCATGAGATTCATCAAGTATCAAAATGCTACATTTGTAAACACTGAAATTTCGTGCAAACCCGTGCAGTTTTTCAATATCCTTCAAAAATAAGCTGCTGCGATAAACATTTCTGTGGCTAAAGGCTTATTTTTGATTACTTCTTCCCGTGATGAGAGAATGAGTATGAATGGTCAGCCTTGTATATCCACATTCAACCCATTAAATTTGTTGAGACAAGCCATTAGACAGCTACGGATGTTCCTTCGTCAGATCATCTTCAAACGAATCGTCTCAATAGGGTTACAGTATTTTGTTAGCAAACTCACTACACAATGGTTATAACACAAGAAGAAAGGGTCATGAACATGAATCCTTTTAAGTTCTTTCTTTTTGTCATAGTCTAAGTAATAAAGTGAAATTCATTTGGTAAGATTTTCTCATTAATTTATACATTTCATAGTTGACAAACTTGTTTAAACAATTTTTTTTTCTCTAAAAAGTTATTAAATTACCTGTTCAAGTGTTTTACTTGGTAAATGTGGTTCATGTAAATCTAAACCATATTTTTGTGATGCTAAATTACGCATTTCTGAATAAGTATTCCAATCTGTTGATGAAGCTGTTGTATAATCATAAAAAATTTTATCCAAATAACTTTCAACAGCTCCTATTATAAAATTTATTTCATTAAAAAATAAAAACAATACTAAAACAAAAAGAAAAGAATTATTCTAACCTTTAATACTAACAAATTCATCAAAACATCGTATTGGTTTAACATCAAGAAATGGTGCAACATCTTTAAAATTTGATCGAAATACACTACGATCACCAACTTCAAGATGTGCATGACATAAACATCGAAGATCATCTTCAATTATTTTAAATAATTCTTGAAGAAAAAACTAAAATATAAATTTTTTTTTTTAATTAGATTTTTTTAATAAATTTAATTTTTATATTTCAAAAACCTGATCAAACATTTTCATTATTTCATTTTTATATGTTTTAATCAATTTTTCTGGTTTATCATGACGAATAGCTCGTAATGATGATACACAATCACGAAGAGCAGCAAATATATACTAAAAATAAAATAAAACTATTGTTTATTCATCAATAAATAAGATCTTACATGCAATCGATGTGGATCACGAACAGTTAAAAATAAATCTTGTAAATATAATCGAAATGAATTTTGTTCCCAATAGATAAATGTTGTATCACAAGCATTATGAAGTCTATATAAAAAAACAAAAAATAATTATCGTGAAAGAAAAAACAAACTATTTGTTTTTAGTTTTCAATCACTTTTCAGAAAATGCAGCTAAGCTTTCAAGTTTTCGAAGTGCTTCTTCAATAGCAGCCATTTCGTCTTCTCGACAAGTTTTCTATAAAAATAAAAAGTTTTATAAAAAAAAAACGTCTGCTTATTAAAAGATAATAATTAAAACTTACTAATCGAGAACCAAATGAAAATGCCAATCGAAAGATTAATAAACGTTCTTTTGTACCTATAAAAATAATACAAATCGAATTTCTTTCTAAAAACAAAAATCTAACTCACAAGGTCCATTTAAACAAAATTCAGCTAAAACAAGTGCTGCAAGAACATCAACTTGTTTATCAGTAAATCGTTTATCTGTTGCTGATGTAATTCGTTTCTATAAAAAAAAAAAAACCAATGAAATCGAAACGAAAAAAAAATCTACAAAAGAAATTTTATACTTTTGCTATTGCAATTATTTTTAATAAACGTTGTGAATGATATTGCATAATAGAATTAAAATACGGTGCAATCGCCATAGCATGTCGATGATATGTTATTTCAATAACTTTTAATAATTCAGTATAACGATAAAGTATAAGCATACATTCAGGTTTTATTGGTAATTGAAGTGTTGAATGAAGACTAATTAAAGTTTTTACTGTATGTGATAATGTATACGCATGAAATAAACCCTAATAAAAAAAAAAGAAGCCAATATGGATAATATGAATTTTTCCGTACTGAGTTTATCAGTCGATTTTCACCAATTACCAAAAGTTGTGCAGCGAAGGAACATTCGCTTGCTTAGAGTGAATACTCCGTTTAGACACAACTTTTGGTAATTGTCAAGAACCCACGGTGAAAATTAGCACGATAAAAGTCATGTTTCTCAACAATATTAATTTATTCATCTTTTTATGAATGACGTACTTGCATTAATAATGAAGTTTTTTTTAAAACATCGTTGGCTAATGCATTTTGATTGGCATCATCTGTTGTGACAGTTGATTCCATACGTACAAGCCATGATAAAACATCAAGATAACTTTTTTGCAAATCTCTATATAAACATTAATAAATTTATTATTCTTTTTTTTATTTTTATGAATAAAATAATAAGAAGAAAAATAACGACCATGCAAGAACAAAGAAAGAAAAAGCCCCATGTTACAACAATATAAAACATGCTGGTTAGTTCTCTTACTTAGGACTGAAAAAAATACATAAATACAAAAAAAAAAAAAGACAGTAGAAATTCAAAGAAAGTTTTTTGCTTTTTTTTTTCTTGTAGTAAACTTACTTTATTAATAAAGACTCTTTATTTTGTAAATATGTTATACGTTGTTGCTCAACAGCTTGTAAAGCTTTCTTATCAAGTACTCGAGCAAATTGAGGATATTTGTCAAGTAAAAATTTACTAGCAGTCCAACTAACATTACCACAAAGATAAACAATCGGTACCTAAATTATACGAAATAAATGTTAATAGAAAAAAAAAAATTTGTTTTTCAAATATTAGTTTTACTTTTTTATAAACATCCCAAATAGTTTTTAATAGTCGTTTGTCATCGATCCGATAAAGTTGATAATGTAAACAAAAAAGAGCACAAATACCAACATATTTTAATCGACCATCAAGTTCATTAAATTCACCTATTAAGAACCAAACAAAAATTTGAATTTCGATAATTAAAGAATTCTTTTTATTTCTTCTGTGATTTACCAAGTTTTGGTTCAATATTAGTTAGAAGTTGTCGAATGATAAGTGTAAATTCTTCTTGGAATAATGGATTTTTAGTAACAGTAACTGCTGTATCAAATATTTGTTCAATACAATTCTAAATAAATAAATAATTCGAAGTAACGGATAAAAAAGTTTGAAATTAGTTTTTACTTGAAAAATACGTCCATCTAAAAGTTGACCTTCAAGTGCAACAAGAATTTTTTCAAATGCAGGTAATCGTGATAAATCAATTTGAACTTTATCAACATTATTTTTAATTGATGTTATTACTCTAAATTATTAACATTTATAAAACTAAAAAAATAGTCTTGAATGAAATTTATACCTTTTAAATGCTGGCCATTTTTCAGCAATTTGTATATTTGAACGAAAACATTCATCAAGAGTTATTAAACAACGAAGTAAATCACCCAAATGATCATATATAACCTAAATATCAATATAATGTGATTGATTGAAATTACAAGGAAAAAAATATTTATTATCCATATAAATTTTTTTGCGTTCGAAGAATTACTTCGTCTTTGTATAAATAATATTTCAAGTCTTGCTATTGTTTTTTATTGATTAGACTTACAAAAGAACATAGCGAAGTGTCGGACTTTGTTTGACCTAGACCTTTGACTATTTTAGTGGATTCTTAGCACCTAAATCAGCTATTCATGGAAAAATCATTATTTAAGCTTTTTGTCTGAAGTTTTGACTATAAACAGGGCACATGGCCACTAGAATATCGTGAAGAATTTCAACTCAAACAAATATGTGCTTCTTGAGATGTCGAGTATCTGACAAATGCTTATGTATCATAAGGTAAGCCATAAAATCGAGTTTTCCTAGGTACCCGATATTTCAAGAAGAATATATCTGTTTGCACTAAACAGTTTTGAATATTCTAGTATCCATGAGATCTGTCTATGGGCAACAATTCAAATCAAATTTCGTAATCGAATTTTCCATGAATAGCAAGTCCAAAGGCCAAAAACTTAATAAAACGATGATAATTCTCGTTGGATAACGCATCGGATCGAACCGGTTTAAAGTTTTTTCTAATTCCACTGAGTCCTATTCATCGCCAAAATATGAAATCGAGCGGCGTCCGACACTTAGGTATGCTCTGTTGTTAGTATCGGATAGTTTAACAATTTAAAGTTTTTTAAAAATGAGTTACACATTATTTCGCTGTTTTTTGGAAAAAGAAATCTTGGACTATAAAAAATGGAGAAACGTCTCCGTTTCTCAGCTGTAGTCCATAGGATCGAACTGAAACTTTATTCTACGTATATTAGAAAGTGTTTAGAGTGTGTGCTTTTTATCGTTCCAAAATATCAGATACTGTTGTTTTTTACGAGAATTTACAAAAAGACATGTATTTTTGTGGGTAATCTTAATTTTTTCGATGCTTCTATTTGGAACGTAATAAGACAAAAAGAAATAAAAAAAAACATTAGACAGACCAAGCAGTGTCTACTGTCTCTACAAAAAAAGAATTTTAGCCCTATCAGATGCATTATGGTTAAGATAGACGGAGAAATAATTTTTACTCTTGCGACCACAATATCTCCTACAGAAAAATATCATCGTAAATTACTTCTGTGATTATTACGAACATAAGGAATTTGTGGAAACAATTCTTCCCAGTGTTGACCTCTACTTGAAGAAAATTACACTTTTTGTGGAACTCACATATATTTTCGAAGATAATAGTGAGTGTAAGTTTTAAGTTCAAGTTTTCGCGGCGCCCCCCTCTCTCCACTACAGACACCATAGCAATCGAAGCCCCATTACAGACACTTAGCAACGTAGGCCCCCATTACAGACACCCCCTCTTACAGACTTTAGAAATCAATATAAAACATGTTAGATTTTCTAGTTGTTTTTTGGAAAATTGATCAAGTTATTAATTAAAAAAATAATGAATATCATTATTTATGACTTGATTAATGTATATCATAGTGTGTAAGATCTGCTGTAGATATCATAGATATGTAAAACACACTTATTTGGCAATCAGTTCAATGGTTATAATAATAAGAATGATAAATTAAGAAAAACGAATTAGAAAAAAATAAAAATAATAATGAGCGAATAGTAACAATGGAAACAAAAAATTGGGTGCCCGTCAGAAAACGAAAAATAAAAAATTCTTTATTTTGCACCTTCTGTATTTCGTATTAATATAACGAAGCTGAAGAACATAAAGGATGATCCAAAAATCTTGGGCCCTCTCAGAAAAATTATCCGTTCTCCCTTATAGTAAACTCAAAAATGCTCAAACGTCGGTACCTTATCCCTTGTAAGTAGGCGAATGTTACTCCAAAGTTTCATGTCTCTATCCCTTATCATAAGGAAGATATATAGGCTAATATTCTAGAAATCTTGTTTTCACCAGTGTAAACAAATAATAGTTGATGTAGAATACATCTACGTGGGTCACTTTTGCGTTTTATTTTTCCACCACTTAATACGTTCTATTAAGAAAAAAACTATGACATAAGATGCAGCATGAAAAGCTCTACAATCTACACGGTAAAGTGTGTTGTAACTATGTAATTTTTGCTTTCAAAAAAAAGCAAAACTCTGTACAATTAATTTGTGCCATTGGAAAAACTGCTGGCGCAAAGTTTTGATTTGTTTTGAAAACAAAAAGTACACAATAAAAACAAACTTTTCTGTGTAAATTGGAGAACTCTTGACGCTGCATCTTGTGGTATATTTTGTTTTCTTAATAAAATGTATTAGGTGACAATAAGGTGAAAAACAAACAAATTTTTCGTTCGTGTCGAAAAAACGATTTTTTTTGCGACGGCGAAAATTGATTGCACGGAGTTTTGCTGTTTTTTGGAGCCAAAAACTATATAATTAAAATACGGTTTATTGTGTAAATTGTAGAGCTTTTCACGCTGCATCTTGAGATATATTTTGTTTTCTTAATAGAACGTATTAAGGGGTGGAAAAATGAAACGCAAAAATGGCCAATTTATTAGGCGCCAACCATTTTTTTTGGACTGGGAAAAATAAGATTTCTAGAATGTTAGCCTATATATCTCCCTTATAATAAGGGAAAGAGACATGAAACTTTGGGGTAACATTCGCCTACTTGCAAGGATTAAGATACCAAAGTTTGAGCATTTTTGAGTTTACTATAAGGGAGAACAGACAATTTTTCTGAGAGGGCCCAAGACTTTTGGATCACTCTTTATGTGAGTTCCACATTTCAGTCCCAAAGGGGCTGCGCTAACAAGCTTTTTTCATTTAACAAATGTGTTATCTCAATTATTATGCCTATATTATTGATATTTACTATGTAAGTCATACATTCATGAGAAATTAAATGTATTCAATTATTGCTTTCTATACTTATAGAACTAAAGCAGATGTGTAATCGGTAAAGAAGTTTCGATTCAGTTCGGTTCAAAGTGTTACAAACCGATCAGTTTATTGAGCCTTTTTCAGCTGATTAAAAGTTGTGGTTTTAAACACAATTTTTTCTTTTTATTGATTTTTTTAGAATTCTATGCAGACAAAGAAAGATCATACTACCCTTCTTCAAATATATATAACCTCTATGAAAGTAGAACGTATGACATCACTTTACTACGATAAAAAAAGAGAGATTACTCAAAACTTGTGTTCTAAACTTCAATTGTTAATTTGTTTTGCTTAGATTTAATAGAATAACCGAATATATTGTCCCTCAAGTAAAGATACATACTGGTAAATGCAAATCGGATGCATCCATAAGTCGTATAGATCTAAAAAAAAGAAATTACAATGACATATTTGTATTCTACACAAAAGAATCCTAACCGTCCATTTTGAACACCCGGTGGTGTATAAAGTGCTGATAGTTGTTGAAGAATATTCACTACTACTTCATTACATCGATTAACATAACATGATAAATCCTTTATAAATAAAAAAAAAAAACAATTAAATTCATGAAAACATCTGAAAACAAGACCAAAACCTGAAGGAGAGATATAAATTGTGCCATATACGTTTGTTGTTGTTCTTTAGCATCTTGTTCTATAAAAAAATCATTAAATTATTTAAATATTTTTTAAAAAATAAAAAATCAAATAAATGAACCTCCTTCACCAAAAAATAATATGGCTGGTAAATATTTTCTTTCACATTCATGTACTAAAAATTTACATTCACAACAAAGTGCAGCAAATACAGTTATAATTTTATTGCAAATTTTATTTTCTGTACGAATTAAATCAAGTACTTGAACTTGTTCATAAGGTAAATACTAGATAAATATATATATATATACATATTATCTTATTTAAAATAATACAAAAAGAAAATTTTGTACTTTAAGTTCAGCTGGATTTAAATCAAAATCCCATGTTTGTGTAATGTTTGAGCCAAGAGCATCTTCGATACGTCTTAATGCTTGTTTATGTGTTGCAAGAAAACGTGTATAACGTTTTAGTTGAGCATTAAGAACTAAATCTATGTACAATAAAACAAAATCACAAAAATTTTTAAGTAATAAATTGTGCAGTTTTATGTTGTTTTACCTTTCGAACCCCCATCACTAAATTTATCAAATTGCCAATCTTGATCACCGGAAGGAGGTGGAACCATTTCTAATAAACAACCTTAAAAACGAATGTGTTAAAAGAGATAAAAGAAAACTTTATCAAAATGATAACGTATGTGTGCAGTTAAAAGAGCTCTTTTCTACATTCTCAGTTTTTATTGGACGATCATCGATAAATAGTTTTATACCAAAGAGATGCCGTGTTTAGTCAGTAGTAAACAAAGCATTTGAGAAATATGTCACAGAATAAACCAACCAACATTTAATAACAATCAATTTTTTATAGATTGATATTTCAGAAAAGAAATTATCTTCTAGAAATAGATTATCCAAATCTAACTAATTCGAAATTATGCAGAACTAATATACTTGCTTGATGAATATTATTTGTCAATATGTGCTGCACTTTAGTATTAAAAAGAATTCACGTTAAACTTTACAAAGTTTAGGTTTTCTTTCGGAACTATAGCTAATTTTGTCAGCTATGCGACTGTTTGAAACTCACATGATCAGTTATAATATCAACGAACAAAATCAACTGATCAATATTACTCAACAGTCACTTTAAAAAGTAAAATATTCGCACAAAACAAGTCTCTAGTTTCAGCCAAATAGTTTCTAATCTTCTTGTAAAAATCGTCTTTCGATCGAAATTTCTCCCCAATGTATCAAAAAGCTAATGAGAAGAATCTCGCCAATGGTTAACAGCTTTAAAGTTGAGACTATATACATTATGGACAATTGAATGAGTCATAAATATCGAGAGAAGATTTCGAGTTTGTAGCTCATTACCGCGGAAATATTGCATTTTTAGTGTATTTTTCAACTCAATGCTGTGGTACTTCTCAGCAAAACTCGAAAAATTCATTTTCAAATCTCAATGTAACACTTTGCATCGAGTCTAGTCTAAACGAGAATAGTTTTTTTGTGAAAGTTTCAGGTCTAATGATATGCTCGTATTCTGAAGCAAGAACATTGGATCTACTGGTTTATATGAGCAATATACAAGGCACACTACAGCCATAGTTGTATCTTAGAATAGATATCGTAACAAGATCTGAAATATTCACGAAAAAATTACTCTTGTTAAGCCGTATCTCTATGTAAAGTTTCAATTCAAAATTTGAATATCAGTTTCTATGGCATTTCTGATGGGAACTACGGTATTGAGCTGAAAAGTACCGTAAAAATGCAGTATTTCGGCAACAATAAGTCAAGGACTTGAACTCTTTTTAGGTTATTCATACCTCACTACAATCTACATGATGCACATAGTTTCGACTCAAATCTCTTTGTTTCCCAATTTGCATGGGATCTGATAAGACAGTCTTCACTGGTAAAGAAACTTGCAAAATACTTTTAATACGAAAGAAAACGATGTTGGCAATTCGAGAACATAAAGAAAAGCGCTAACTCAATCAAGAACTCCATGGCATAAGATCCTAGAAGATCTTTAACCAAGGTTAGCTTTTTCAAAAAAGGAAAAAGAAAAAACCGTATGGTTTTAACAAAATCTTTCGAAAAAAAAGTGAATACTTAAGACTTGAAAAATTTATTGCGAAGAGAGGCTACTCATATATCACGTTTGATTGCAAGAGAGGAAACGGTCCGAAATGATTTAAAAAACTGCTTTCGTATTTTCCAAACAGTTCTTATGAGAATGTTCAATTGATTTACGACAATGTATTCATTTGTTGCTTAAAATACTCAATGATCTAAAGTGATGATGTTCTTTTTGCTTTGACTATAGTTATAATGATTCTTGCTCGAAATCGTTCTTTTTGTTGCGATAATCACGTTTTTATAGTTTAGTTTATTTCAAAAACAACAGCAACAACAATAATACATTTTTTTTTAATGAAAATGTTAAGATAACAATTGAAAACAATTTTAACACTTAGCAAGTGGTGTTTGTGTTAAAAGTAATTTATAACGTGTTTTGAGTTTGAGTCGTTGTCGTGAATATTGATCATCTGGTGAAAATTTAGCTGGAAAAAAATAGAATAAAATCAATTCATTCCTATACGTTTTTACAATTAGTAGGTTTACCTGGATGAGCCGATTGTGTAGGATGACCGAATGGATCAACTTTCTATAAGAGAAAATGCAATTATCAGATCAAATTAAACATAATAATAAATTTACCTTGAACGTATAGACTCGTTCACCTTTTTCATTAAGATAATACATGAGAAACATCTTCTTTTTTTTTATATATTGTTGGTTATGAACAATATGTATAATCTTGAAATAGAAATAGATGAAATTTATTCATGTAAAACAAGAAGAATATCTGATTTAAAGATAAAATTAAATGACTTCTACACATTTCGTTTAATATTTGATTTAATACAGACTATTGAACACAAATATGTATTCGTTCAAAATCTATTTCTTGAAAGTTTACAATCCAGAGTTTCGTTGTTGTTAATAAAACCTAAACGAATCAAATGATTCAATGATAACTGAAAAGAAAAATAATTATTATTTGTGTATTTATCTTCATTATATTGAAACTAAATTATTAATTTTCTGACAAAATTATTTTATGCAACGTAAAGATGTCACTAGAATATGCCTTAGTAAAAAGTATACTGTATACGCAAATTAATTATTTCATAATCATACTATGACAGAAAGATGTAAAGATCAATTATCATTTGTTGAGAAATCTTGAAATTATCCATAGTATATGAACTTAATTGGTTGAAATATGAAAACCTTAGTAGTACTAAAAAAAAACAAATTTGATAGAAAAAGAAAGTGTAATTTTATTAATAATAAAAATTGCAATATGTTATTGAATACGAGAAAACAATATAATACATGGTTGGAATACCGATTTTGATTCTTGATTATATCAAGTACGTTCGAATAAATGAGTCTCTCAGTATTTTCTCAATATCTCTGTCAATTTTAATAGTTACAGACTAACTTTCGTCTTGATATATTTAGCGTTCAATGTTCCACAAAACTATAGACAAATGTGTGTCATTCACAACTTTCAAGTTCAAGCATCTCAAATGATTTGCGCTTTATTTCTATTGATGAAGCTTTGTAATTTAAACGCTTGAAAGCATCACCTTAAATACAATCAAGTATGCTCTATTTAATGGCAGATAGGAAAGAACATTTAAATTTAAATATTGACAGAGAATCTAATGTTTGGACAACAGATCCAAATCTGCCATATCAGGTCGTTTTTTAACTTGAATTCAATCGAGAGGAAAAAGAATTTATTCAGAATAAAGTAGATTTCTATACTATGACTGAGTAGCTTTTAAATAAAAACAAACTTTGCTTCCAAAACAAGAACTTTTAGCGGAGTTACATAAACTTTTCAAGAATATGAAACACTATGGTGCAAAAAACGATTTGTGAAGATCTAAAAACGTAGAACTTACTTTGTGTAGTCTAAGTTTGTTGTAAAAGTCAGTGTACTTGCCTATATGATAGAGTTTTCCAAGTCCTGCAAAATAGCTGTTTACACTTTTCCATATCTCAACGTGAGAATTAATTAATACAAGAAAAGTGAATTTTGTACTTGAAATTTGTTATAGGAATAAGTTTGCAGAACCTCTGCAATGGCTATTTTACTTTAACTTTTATGGAAATTAGAGCGCTAAGCTTTTTAATATGAAAATTAGGCAGTAACTATTAAAATTGGCAGAGATATTGAGAGGCTCATTTATTCTGACACATTGGTTAATCTCAAAAGACGTAACTGTATATTTAATAAAACAATAATTACTTGAATTATCTTGTCTTCGATATTTAGCATACTGAATGAGAAAAAACATTAGCCATTTCTCTTGTTTTCTTTTTTATTGGACATTGAAATAGAAATTAAAACTTATCGTGAAATTCTATAAAAATCTCGAAATTTCGATTTTTGGCATAACAACAATAATGAAAATATCAATTTATAAAATAACTTGACCAACTCATTACGATATATTCACAAGAATGTCAAGCTTTAAGTATAAAATTAAAAACGAACAATATTCGAAGAATGAATATAATCATATTTATTATTTCCTGGTCTAGATTGATTATCATTGGTAATGTTTTTTTCTATTCGCCATCCCAATAGTATTTTATTATTCGATAGATAAAAGGAGAACATGATAATTAGTTCTTATCTATAAGCAAACGTTATTTAACTTTAAGTATTTATCTGGATTGTGATTCATATTGATGCAATTGTAATCAACTATCAAGAGACATTGCTATGCATATAAATTAGCAGTTAAAATAAGAAAAGAAACCATTTTCGGTTCAGTTACTCAAGTGGGAAAAGTTTTAATAAGATTAGATTGTTCCTGGTAGTGTTTTATTATATGATCATTCACAACAGGATATCGAAATTGTCGACAAACAGTCTATATGGATTATAGAGGCAGTGCCAATGAGCAAAAGAAAAACAAACTATAATCTTTCTAATGATTGACAATAAAAAAAAAATATATATATATAACTGGATCACTTGCTCTCTCACATATGAAGATCGGTATTAAAGCATGAAAAAACATTGGACATCACGTAGAGTCTAAGAAAAGATTGATGTTATCCAAGATATCGTGATTAGTCACAATGTTTATTACATAAGTCTTCAATTCAGAGTATAGTCTTATTGCAAACAATGGTAGTAGCAACGGTTGCTATTAAAATTAGTCATTCTTTATGCGTGTCCTATAATCAACTGACTAAGTTCCCCTGAATTTCTTCTCTATCTATCTACTGAGATGGATATATTTTTTTCTCCTTGCCCGTATGTTTAATTGAATCATATCTAATATATATACGCACACACACACACACACACTCATCCTCGCATGCTCGTACCATTAACAGAGATCAAGATAAATGAATAGAGAATGTGATTAAGGTTATTCTTTACAATCATTTTTATCTTTTATTTAATAGATAAATCAAATTATTAATGTACGTGTCCACAGGTTACTTTAATTAAATTCTGTTGAAGTACTATATAATTATAGCATACATATAGGTTAGATAATACTTGTGAGCATCAGAGTTCGTTTTTACCTGTCTCCATTTAAAAAAAAACAGAAACTCACAAAATTATGAATAGTCGTTTGAATCATGACACAATATGATGTTTGTCTTTGTCGTTCATTCCTATATAGACATAGTAGCACATAATCACACCTATAATCTAACAGTGTGTGCACCCAATTCAATAACCGTACAAATGATCATGATATTCCTATGTAGCCGAGAATAGAAAAAAAAGGAGAAGGTGGAGGCATACTAAAAGAAGTAAAATCAAATAGTCCTATTAAGCACGATCATTATGATATAAACGGAATAGAATATAGAGAAAAAGAGAGAGAAACTAGGCATGTACCTGCTGATGAAACAACTCAAAAGAACCAATTCAATTACGGGTCAACTGTAAATACACAATCCATACGTTAAGATGTATTACAGTGAGTGATTGTATGTTTGTATGCACAATCAAAGAATGTGAGGTAAGTATGAACTCTCAACGCAATAGTCTAATCGAGTTATTGATTTAGGTGAAGAATAGAATTTCATAAGAAAATATTATCAGAAGACATAAAAGAAATATTGATTTTTATAGAATTGCTAAAAATTTCTTTCCACATCAAAATAAAAAATATGATGAAGAATATTTACATATACTTTTCCATAAAGTATTTCTCTTATTATCTGAAATATTAAAGAATACTTTTTTTTTTCTCCTTCAAATCGACATTGTAATCAAAATAAGTCAATATCATAAAATATGCTATGAGAATCGTGCATTCTTATTAGGTTAATTATTCTATTCTTTATGGATTCTTTGCCTTACTTTTTATTTATATACAATTCATGTCTGAAATATGAACAGAAGAGTATCAATATTGTATCTTCTTTTGTTTATTCGTTTACATTTTCTTGATATGATCAATGATACACATCTGTCTCATGATATATAGTTTTCTTTTCTAGAAGTTAGCAAAATGTTCATCTTCAATCTCTCTGTCACTCTCTTTTTTTTATCTCTTCTAACCATTCTCATCTTACGAAGCGTGCTCGAGTAGTACGACATCGACAAAAAAAAACAAATTTTATATGCATTTCTCAGATGACATCGTCACTAGTCGCCTTCCTTTTCTTTTTTTTTTTTTTTATCTCACTTTCATCTTACGCCTATCATATACAGAACTAGTCGATTAGAGCTTTCTTTATTATTACACAGTTGCCTCATACATATGTGTATGCATATGTTGTTCTTGTAATCGGAGGATCAGGCACGTAATTATTGAGCGTGGCTTTTGTTTACAATTTATTGTATGAAAACGAGTCGGCGGTCATCATCACACTTTTATATTTTAGATTAGCACACACGCAAACACACAGACAAAGCATCATCACGACCATTTAAAGACAATCAACGTAACTGCTATTATTTTTCTTTTAATCGAATTCCATAAATCGATCAGCATATTCTTAAACTATGGGTTTATCTGATTCAAAAATACAAAGATACCTTGAAACATCATATATTCGTAAGTTCTCTATTGTTGACAAATGAAATATTTTATAGAAAAAGTTTTGCGTTCGTTTGAGTTTCTAATGACTACTATTAAATAAATATTAACCTCTATTGATAAACAATGTGTGAATTATTACACCATAAAATTCACAAAACATGAGAAAAATGACAAACATTTGACTGCATATAAGTTCATACATATTCTTTTTGTTCATTGAGTAAAAGGAATGTCAGTAAATAAAGCTAATTAATTTTTTTTTAAACAACATAGAAAAAAGATAGAAAAGGTTGAGCATGCTTAGGTACTTTTATCCTCTTTATTATGCATAATTATCGGTTCATTGGATAAATAAGTGGTGACAAAAATATCTCAATTTGGAATTAAGAAGCATTAATTCAATTTATTATATTCACATATGATAACATTTTTTTAATAAAATTATTATGGCGCATCATATTAATCAATATTTGACCTTAAATATTGTTCTCGATTTCAACAGCTCTTGTCTGATGTTTGTCATTAGTATAATCTATTCCTTATTCTTAATTGACTATTTAATGAAAATGTGTTTGTCATCGTACCCAATGTACGTGCACTTGCAAATACACGTTCAACTTTATATGTCAAGAAGTTTTTAAATACTTCAAACGGATACTTAAGGGTACCCCCCCCCCTCTTTTTTGACTGTTTCTGGTTCTCGAAGATGGTACAAGCGATCAAGCTGAAATTTTCAGCACAGATAGATTATCAAAACTAACGAGATACATGTTCGAGGAAAAAAGCTTTGAAGTCAATTTTTGCTAAGTTTTCTGGAAAATTCTGGTTTTCCAGAGGCCCGCATCCTGACACATTACGACCCCCCTGAAACTTTATCCGATTGGACTGAAAATTTTTATTGAGGTTCCTAAGACTATTTCTCAGAGGTAAATTTAAGCTTTTTCAAAAATCTCACTTTCTTTTTTTTTATAAGAGAAATACACCAAGGTTCGGAATCAAAGCTCAGGTCTTAGTCTTCAGGATCCTGTAAATCTGGGCAGGAATGTCAAAAATGAAAACGCTCCATTTTATCTCTGGAGAATACTTCCAAGTATCAGTTGTAAAAATTTCAGTCTAGTCGAACAAAGTTAGAAGGGGGTCGTAAGCAACTAAGATTGAGAGAATTGTAGTTTTGCAATACGCTAAGAAAAAGAAAAAAATTTCCTTATGATGACTATGAAAAAAAAATTTCTTTAATTCAGTAACTCTGTAATAGTAAGGTATTTAGAGCCGATTAATGTGTCTAATTGTACACAACACTTGAGGCTATAGTATCTTATGCTCAACTCAAAATTGAGTTTTTGGTCGAAAGAAAAGGGGGGGGGGGGGGATCCTTAAGAACTTTTCTTCTTCCTTCTACTTAGTTTCCTTTCTTTGTTCAGTATGGAAAAAAC
>CAJNSZ010000006.1:1444438-1482806 GCA_905329745.1 Rotaria sp. Silwood2 | reverse complement strand
AAATATATTTTTATTTCAGTTTGAAATTGTTTCAGTGATTTTATAGCCATTTGTTATGTAATTATAACATATTGACTGTGTTTCTTTTTGTGATAGATTTCATTATTCACTATAATGGATCCTTAAATAAATATTTATTTTACGTCTTTGATACAAGAACAAAGACCGAAACGAGTCAGAAAAATCGCGACTCGACTTGGCTTGAGTCCAGTCGAGTCGATTTGTCGAGCACTCGACTTATTCTGGTCTCTGATCTTTATTAACTGTCTCCACAGCTATAGTTGTCAGATCGCATAAGCCTTTTGTCTTGAGAGTCACACGGTTTACTCGAGTTCTTTTACAAATTAAATCGGTAAACTTTTTAGAGCTTCGGTCAAATGACCGTTTGTTTCCCGTTTTGTACACCGATGATAGGTTTGTTCGTGGAATACGTTCTGCCTGAAGCTAACAGATGTGGATGACAATGACGCATATGGAATAAATGAAACAGATGAGTAGGTGGCAGACGAAGATAGTATCGCACTGCGATCGAGGGAGCTAGCGATTTTATTCGAGCAAAAAGAAATCATAGTACGATATTATGATTTTTTCTCTCGATTCGGCCATATTACTGCATTCCTTCTCTCTATTTTGTTGATTTATTTCCTTTTTCTATCGTGTGATGTTACCGTTCCGTTTTTATATGTTCTTTCTTCCGATTCATCTGCACATATATAGTTCGTTCTCTTTCTCTCACTCGTTAAATGTGTGAACAGTCGCAAGATCCCAGTTCATTGTCAGAATCTCTATTGTGATCAGTTCGTTCACTATCGTACGTCTCCTGTATTTAAACACCGATTCCATTCGGATATCACTGTCTATGTTCTCCAGGTTCGCTTTCTATTTTTTTGTGTAAATAGTCAGTTTGTTTCCAATAAACGAAGTTTGATGGACATACACACTAACATACAAGCCGACCAAAAGTTTACAAGAGGCAAAAAACAAAGTACAAATTGCTACTCTCTCTTTATTTTCAAGTGTAGACATCAATTAAAGCATTATGTTGATTTCTTGTAGCTGTAAACTGAGAAAAAATTAGTTGAAGTGTCTGAGGAATGGAGTCCTGCAAATTTAACTTGACTCGATCTACTTTCTGTCAATCTCGACTCGACTCGGTTTCGATCTCTGGTAGAACAGTGAACAAAAACAACCTCAAAATAAAATGATATGTTAATTAAAATGTCATGAAAGAAAAATTTATAGTTACGAATCAATATTACATTAGTTATTGATTGCGAGAAAAAAATATTGTCAAAGGAAAGTGTGTATATGTTTACAGAAGCAAAAATTTCATTAGGACAGAACGGATACTATGTAAAAAGGAGAATATTTTACTTTAGTTTTATTGATATATTTTGTTTACTTAACATAACCTATGTTTTAAAAATATTTTTCGGCAACATCTTTGTATCAATTTTTAACTAATTAAACATCATCGAAAACAGTCCAAAATATTCAGTTAGATACAGAATTTGATGTTCTTTCTAATGGCGACTGAGTAATCATCAACAAATAAATGAGAAATACTTAAATAATCATTGCGCTAAGGAGCATACTCTATTTTTCCATTATTCATAACTGTTATTGATGGTACTTCTGCCAAGTTTTGGCTTTATTTCTATAGAACATTTATTTTCTCGAAAGTAATGCATTGTAATAGAGTAGAACGAAAAATATTTAAAAGTCATAGTCAATATATGAAGTATTTTCGATTCCTTATCGTGACATGTAAAAAGAAGATTCAATTGAGTATTTCTTAGAGTACAAATCACTTTAGAAATAGTTGTACACAAAGCTTTGGTTCTAATTAAAATAGAATATTGTAATTCAAGGTAATATTTACTAGAGATATCATTCTTGTTTTTATTCAAGTCTTTGCTCTCAGTCAATCAGTCTTAAATCATGATTTTATTTTTGTGAAGATATACTTAGAAAAAGCATCAACTTCTCCTTCTCGCTACCTACGTTGTTTGACTATTCTCAACGAATTATTATTCGTCGCAAAATTAACAAACATATTGCCGACAGAAATTTTCTATACAGATTTTAAATTAGTAAATTATATATTCGATTAAAGCTGTTTTTGCCGAATGTCTTTACTATGATGGTTCAACATGATTCAAAATAAATTAGTTAACTTAAAACAATAATGACCGAAATTGTAGTCAACGGATAGTAAACAATATTCGAATGCAACCATTGGGTGTTTCAATATTCTTCAGTATCAATGTTAACATCACAGCTAAATTAATATAAATAAAAACAAACAAACAAAAGAAATACAATTCAAATAACCAACAATAGAGTGATAACATAAAATAATATATAATATACATTGACTATCAAAATTACTCAAACAATTACATAAGTTAGACTGAACATCATGTTGACATATTGTATTTGATTTATTATTTCAACAAAAAACAGAACAACTATATATAATTAATTTATAGAGTTTTTAGAGTTGATTTATGAAAAAGAAAAAAATATTTTTTCCAATTTTGTTTGTAAATTATTTCTATACTTCATGGTATAATAAATTTATACTAATGAATATCAACTCAATAGAAATGAAGAAAAAAATAAAGTTGAACAGGTACCATTTATTTTGTGCATCTCCACCAACTCAATATATTATAATTGGTTACGGGTGAGAAATTTTTTCGCTTCGTTTTATCATATTGTTTGTCTTACAAACAACAAGAAAAAAACAGTATATAATTAAATGTCATAAAATCAGTTTTTGTTCATTGCGTAAAAATAAAAATATTCCCCATTACTCTATTCAAATGCTAATACATTGTATATGTATGATTTCAATCCTTATGAGAATTGAGAACTAGTATCTGATATGTAGATTCAACGAAATATTTTCAATGAAATAAACAGTGAGAATTATAAATTTTTATTTTTATAAACTTCCTATATACATCAAAAGTAAAAATCGAAAACGCTCAATCTATTGAAAAGTGACACAGATTTCTTCTATTAGTAAACAGCGAATGTCTTTAAAGTTATTTTGAAGTTTCTTGTGAATTTTATCTCAAGCGAATGAGTTTAAAAAACTTTTTTGATTTAGATATATTCTTGTAGAGGTCGGCGTGCACTATCGAACCGTGTAAAAATATGATAAAAACAATTTTGCTCGACTTCTCAATTACTGTCGCTATTAATATTAGCTTGTTCGTGTGTTTCAATTTTAGTATACTTTGTTTTTTTCTAATAATTAATTCAACCTTCTTTATTTGTGGGATAATTAAACAGTGATGTTATTGTTTTATAACTTTCGATATTTATTGTTATACCTTATATTTGGACAATTTAACGTAGATTATGTAACAACAAGTTGGTTGTCATCAAATTCTTCTAATATTCGCCTACTTGGTCTTTTTCAAGATATATCAAACGTATCTAACATGACCCAATCAGATGTTCAGTCTTGGGCTATGTTTAAGGCAGCAGTGCTGCTCTCTTATCAATATAATATGACAATCGAAGGAGAATTCATAGGATGGCAAGTAGAGAAAACTGCTGGCAAGATAATAGATGCTCTGAATGTTACATGTCATGCAGTTTCTGTTTCAAATGTTGTTGGTATCGTTGGTCCACATTTATCAAGAGAAGCTCATCTAATTGCTTCTTTCAGTGAAAAAATTGGTATACCTGTTATATCATATGCTGCAACGGATCCTGATTTATCTGATCGAAACATTTATCCTACTTTTTATCGTACAGTTTCTTCAGATGATGTAGCTGCATCAGCTCTTGTAAAACTATTCATTCAGTTTAATTGGACATCATGTATAATAATTTATCAAAATGATGCCTTTGGATTTGGTGGAGCTACAGCTATAAGTAACGAATTTAATAAAAGTGGTTTAATAGTCAAACAAAGGATTGCATTTGATATTACTATACTTAGTATTCGTGGTGATTTGAAAAGTCTTTTAACTAATGTTGCAACACGAATTGTTGTGTTATGGGCTGAATCAAATTATACATCTTTGATTTTGCAAAATGCTCTTAATTCTAACGTAGTTGGACCAGAGTTTACATGGATACTAAGCTCTAATGTTTCATTAAATTCTTTCAATGAAACATTTCATGAAAACTTAATTGGACTGCTTTTGATTGAACCCACTATAGGATCAGTTGTCAATGCTCCTATCAATACAACATTATTAAATGCAGCATATAGTATTTGGCAAGAGTATGAACCTGAATCATTTCCTGGATCAATGAATGTAGATTATTATGCATTATTTGCATTTGATGCAACATGGACACTAATTCAATCACTACAACGATTGTGTGAATCAAAAATAAATAATTCTTTTTCGTGTTTATCATTTGTTGGATCTTCGAACTGTTTTGATCATCGTTTCATTCATTCCGATTCATTGTTAGATGCTGTTAGTAGAACAGAATTTCTTGGTGTATCTGGCCCTATACAATTTAGTGTTAATGTAACAGATCGAATAATTGGTTTGTATTATTCTGCAAAAAATGCTCAACCTTCTTTGAATGGTTTGAATTTTGTGCCTATATTAGAATATTGTCATCCTGGTGATTGGAGAACACCTTCAAAAGAAAATGTTATAATATGGCCAGGCAATACATTACAATATCCTTCTTGTCAAGCGATTCTTGAAGGTGTAAATTTACGAATAGGCATTATTGAATCAATTCCATTTACAATAGTTGAAAAGATCATGGATGCATATGGACAAAGTACAATACAGTATAGTGGCTATGTACTCGATCTTATCAATCTTTTACAAAGTAAAACAGGCTTCATTCCAACTATTCAGTTAGCACCATCAAATCAAACATATAATGGATTAATTCAAGTAGTAAGTAACGGTGTTTACGATATAGTGATAGGTGATGTGACTGTTACCGCTGCAAGAAGAGAATTAGTCGATTTTTCCAATGCCATATTTGATAATTCTTTACGTATTGTTGTACGAAAAACACTCGATATTAATATCGATCTGTTTTCATTCTTGAAACCGTTTTCACGTAATCTCTGGTTATTAGTCTTAGTTACTTTTATCTATGCTGGTATTTTGATGTGTATATTAGAGAGACAAGATAACGAAGCATTACAAAATCGGTCAAGATTGTCTCAAGTTGCAATGAGTATATGGTATTCGTTTGGTAACATTGTTGGATATGGTGTAGATTTTTATACTAATACGGCTGCTGGACGCTTATTAACTGCTGGTTTATATATCCTAAGCTTGATATTAGTAGCATCATATACTGCAAATTTAGCATCTGAACTAACAATAGCAAAATCAAAAGATATTATTTCTGGAATTGATGATATTAAAAATGGAAAAATACCATTTAATCGTATCGGTATTCGAGAAGGTACAGTTAGTGAAGATTATTATCTAAGGGAAATATCCGGAGGAAAGCGAAACTATTATCCATTAAAATCTCAGAATGATGTATTTGATAGTCTACTCGCTGGTATAATTGACGTATCTTTCGTGGATAGTGGTTCTGCTGAATATATCACGAATAATGTATATTGTAACTTAACTTTAATTGGAAATGATTTTGATAAAGGTGTATTGGGTATTGTTACTCCTGAGAAATGGTTATATGCACAAGATTTAGATGTGAATCTTTTATCACTACAAGAATCAGGCGACCTTGAAAATTTAAGGCAGAAATGGTTTCAAGTAAAAAAGTGTCCCGATTCATTTGAGAAACCGAATGCGATCGGAATTCAAGCAATAAGTGGATTATTTTTGGTTTTTGGAGTAATTAGTATTCTATCATTATTATTATTTGCATGGAGGAAACAACATAGTATAAAAAATGATTTATTTATATTGTTAAGTCGAAAAAAGTCTTCAATCAGAAGTAAACTCTTCTCAAACAGACGCTCAAGCGAAACTTCTGAACATTCGAAAGATCATCCAATAGGGTTGCACAATATTTCATATTTTTAAGTGGAGATGTTATGCCTCAATTTGCACTTAATCTTAAAGACGTTCGAGTTCGTTTTATGTTAAAGCATAACTGACTGTTTATTTCATCTTCACCAATATATAACAACAAAAATAACAATGAAAAGAAAAGACAATCATGAACACGAAAGAGTTATACTACATAAATAGATGGCAGAATGTAACAAGAGACTATCTTTTTTGTGAGAAAGAGTCTAACATTATACGATTAATCAGAAAAAGTGCTATGTGCAGAATTCACAGAATGATATCTGATGTTGTTCATTTCGAAATTATTTAAATCTGTAATAGCTATTCTGGCATTTTGTATTTTTCATAGAAAATTGATGTTTAAAAAAGATCAGTCCCACTAAACTAAAATATACGTGACTTTTATGTATTACATCTTTTTTTCATACATTTGCTGATACTTCGCAAACTTCTAAATTGTCTCACATTGAACGTTCAAATTCAATCATTGTACGGAAAACAGCTGAAACCAATCATAGCCGGTATAACTATAACAAATGTAATATGCTGTGAATTCAATATTTTCAATAATAGTATTTAATTTCAAATAATCATTATTTTAAAAATAAGTGTTTATGAATGATCTTAGATTCAAATTTGAGAGAGTATGAAGTAATAGGGTAAAAGTACATGAATCCACACTCTTAACTGAAATTAGCCATATCACACCCGATATTCTGTCCTCAATGAAAAACTTGAATGAGAAATTTGTGTCAAAATCTTGTTCATTAATTTAAACCGAATATAATAAATTGGATTTTTTTTTCTGTTTGCACTCTCGATAAATTGAATTTGAGATAGCTAAGAGAAAAAAAAAAAAATCTTTGTGACAAAACTTACATGAATAGCGTCATATACAGATTTGAACATTAAAGTAACATATTTTTTTTCCAAGTTTTCAATAACTTTCGTCATTGAAGCATACTAGTGTACATATGTCAGTAGAGCGGTTGACTCGCATTTCATCGCCAATTTCGTTATTACTTAAGACAAATCTTCTAAAGAGTGTCTAATAAATTCTGATTTCCTTCGAGTAATATTCTTTTCTTAAACGTTTTTCCAGTAGAATAGACTGATAGTTGCAGCATATACATTAGATATCGAGATCTACTCTACACTAGAGTTTCAGCTTTCTATCTCTCATAATATCAGAGAGATACAATTAACGAAAAATTAATAGAAATTTTTGGATTTATTTGTGAGCATTTTTCTGCTGTTTTATTAAGGATATTTAATAGAAAACGATGGTTCTAACGGGATTTACAAATCGAAACTCTATAAAAGTTTGTCTTCTTCGATAACGAACAAATAACTTTCTGATTGTTGGACAAAAGTTGAAATTTGAGATGCTTCCCATGAAGGATTCAGATTTAGTAAATATACTACAGTTGATCTAAATTGTTTATTATTCTTGAAAATACTTGCCATGATATGAGTATTAATTATCAAATGGAAATTTGTATTATTCTAAATATGTGAGTAGGATTTGTTGTCTTTATTTTAAAAAACAAGATAATTTAATATAGAAAAGAAATAAAAATCATAAATCAATTCTTTTAGTCACTAAAAGTTAACTTATCTATTCCTGTAACTCGTTCAGAAGGTTTGTTGTGTCTGCACATTATGAACATCATATAACAAGGGATCGTGCAATTTTTCTCAGTTAATAACCGCGTGGATAAATGATCGAACGCAGGAATGATATACAGAAAAATAAAGATTACTTGTTGTAAGAGATTGATCGAATAACTATAATGTTTTCATCTGTGCTGTTTGTAAAAATAAATCAAAAAAGTTCCTTTTAATTTTAGGTTAACTGTATCTCACTAATTGTAAGAGGTAGAAAGCTGAACTTTTAATGTAGAATAGACTTGGATGTCTAGTATATATGCTGCGAATATCAGCCTATTCTACTGAAAAAACATATAGGAATATAATATTAGTCAAAAAGGATCAGAACTTATTTCACATTCTTTATGTAGTAGAGTAGACATGGCAAGTCGAGTTCTATTGGCGATAAGTTAGTAGACGTTCAAAATAGTGAATCAATGAATAAATAACTTTAGCTATGGGTAGCGACGTTTCATACAATCATTTAGTCATTAGGCTTGAATCGATAATTGCTGATGATGCGCGTATTTTACAAAATATTGCTAGTGTATTAATTTATTGTTAACTGAACGACCGTGATATGGCTTTTATCATTAATAATACAAATATATCGGTTGTTGTATTTGACAAAGATATACTATGGAGATTTATTTTATTACATCTGGAATGTGCAACACTACGACATATCAGGTGCATGGATCTTATCTCTGACAAAATATCTAGCAAGTTTCTATTAGTGGTGATTTTTTTGATTAACTTGACTTCAGCAAGAAAGAACACGACTTTATTTTTCTAGTACAAATACTACTAACAAGATAATTTAATTTACAATCACTTCAAAAAGTATTCGAACATCTACAAGCTTATTAAACTACTTGACTTTGTGCAGACTTTTATGAGCTTTCTAATGGTATACTCGGAGATTAGCTGTGAAAAAAAACTGATGATCATTTTTCATCCCTATCATCGCATTCAACTTGTTCAACTTGAAAAATAGAAGAATCTTGTTGTGGATGTATTGAAAAATTAGACATTTTCATGAAAACAATTTCCATAAATCGAAGTGATGGTCAAACTTAATAATATTTATAGAAAACCTAATATAGAGTAAGGACTATTTACTGATAAAAATCGAAAAAATAGGAAATGCCTTTTTGGTATTCGGATACTTATTGGAGTGACTTTATATGATGACAGTTGGATTGCTAAACATAAAAAATAACGACAATAAATTTTTTATCAATTTTTTCCCTCCTATCTGTATTATTCTTTAATGATCAATGAAATATAACTTTCTTTATATTGAATTTGTATATGAAATTCATTTCCTGTTTAGTTCTTTTTCAAATAATTATATTCAATTTATTTGACGAACAAACAATATGATTGTTGATCTATGTTAATTGATGTTTTTTCGGCTTTAAATTCTTTCAATATCGAAATATTGTGACTTGAAGCAATCACATCAACTTATGAGATACATTAGATAAATTTCTTACAATCATCTTTTTGTCTCGTTAGACAATAGAACTCAGTTAAATTGAATTATTTTAATAATTCAAAATACAGGCAAGACTAAACATCATTTTCTTTTGCCTAACTCAAAAACAAAATCAATGCATCGAAAACATTTAACTTGAAAAAGAAACAATTCTCCCAATATCTTAGTGACAATGATTTTTAACATGTTCGATTTTGAGTTGTGTTATAAGATGATGAATCGATGTCACATATTATTATGATGCAAGTGAATGTTAAGTTCTGCATACCATCTGGAATAAAACTTCAATTCTACATCATTAACATAAATTAATGCTATGATTATGCATGTAAATGACGTAAACAATCATTTGCGTATCTTTTTTTGCTTAACATTTGTTAATCTCTTAATGATAATAGAAAAAATTCTCAACAAATTGACTATAGTTGTGTAAATTTAGAGTGAAATCAATATGAATTATCATATAGAATCTTCATTGATTCGACTTAATTTTTAAATATAAACTGATCAACTGAACACTTCAAAAGTCATTACATTGTCTAAAATATTCAAGAGCTAATCTAATTGAACTTATTAATATTTACAAGCAACAATAGAAAATCTGTTTATTTCATATATATATATATATATTTGAAAAAAATACAATCGAAAAAGAAAACAAAGCAAAGTCTGTCTTTTTTTTATTGTAATGGCTTTGATACTCTATCGCATAAAGTATGAAGTTGAGAAAGTTGATATCGAATAGCTTGATTTTCCATTGATAAACGTAAATTTTCATGTTCCAAAAAAGTTACGCGTTTTTGAATTTGTTGTTCTTTAATTCGTCTTGTATCACGTGAACGTTTTGCTGATTCATTATTACGTGTGCGTTTCTCATAATACGTAGTATCTTTTTCTTCGGCTGGTACAGTACGTGAACGTTTTTTAAAAGGTATTAATGCACCATTAATTGTATTATCAAGTGATGAAGATATTGATTGATTATCATCTTCATCATCACTTTGTAATTGTTTGATATTATTTGAATATAATGGTAAATCAAGACCAGTATTATAACCACTGTAAGATAGTAAATGTGTTGAATTAGGGCTGATTGAGGATGCATGAGTACTAGTGGAAGCATTTAAATGATGATGATTATGTGCATAGGATAACAATGATGGATAATCAGTTGAATATTGAATATAAGAAGTAGTAGCATGCATCAATGAACTATGAAAATGAGAGATATTCAAAATGAATTTACTACAGTTTGTTATTTTTATATTGATCGATTAAATAATTGTTTCTACTTTCTTGATAATTATTTTTTTGTTTACTTACGTCAGACGAATGGGTTGAATATTGTTTTTGATATCAAGTGTTAGGCAAAGAGAAAGGAATAAACAATCGATTTTTTTTTCTTTTCGTTTTGACCTTGAAATTACATATTTCTCATTATTGGACAAATTCAAATGTATTTTTAAAAGAAAAAAAAGCAATTGGTTCATTTCATCACTACGATTAACTATCAAAAGAAAAATCTCCGAACAAATTGATTATATAATAAGCAATAAGCAATTTAAACGTACGAAACAAATTGCATCGATTCAGCTGTTCTTATAGTGTATCACACATTGTCTTTATCGGCATCACAAATGTGATTTCGGATTATCGATTGAGTCATCTTTCGACACATATCGTTCAGTTTAATAAGTGTCTTTTTCACACATACAATTAGCCAATAGCAATATAAATGTCATAAATGAGATGAGTTGGAATTCATATGACAATCAAAGTTGTTTAGACTAGATTCTAAAAAATTGTCAAATAACTTGTCCTGAAGACGTTAATTTTTTTTAAGGAAAATTTCATCCATGTATTTATTCTGTCATACAACTAGCCATTTTGAATGAACGGTACCAGAATTTGTGTCAAAATATGTGCATGTAAATAAATTAACTATAGAAATGGGAAAAAATAGTGATTTTAATTGGTTTTGTATTGTTTTGATTTTATCTGATTGATAATACAATGTTTCAACATCGTAGAGTGTAATACTCAATCCCAATGATCAATTGAATGTCGATTTAATTATAGCAGATATGTACGAGTGTGCTTGGGATATAATCTATTTCTTCATCAATAATTGAAAATTTTTCGCTTTTGAATGATTAAATGGTCAAAAAATAGATATGCAACAGAGACCTAATGAATAAAACGAAGCTATGATATATTTTCTTTGTTTTGGTGATGAATTTAGTGAAGTGGGGGAGGGGAGATGTTTGGTACAATCATATCTTTTTAATTCTTTCTTTTTATTACTTTTGCTATTTTTTTGGAAAAATTAAACAATTTCATTGCAAATGCATTCATATTCCTGTTCCTTGTTTAATCACATCATCTACTTCCATTAAGGATTCATGGTTTGCAATGAACTGCTTGATTAGCATGAGTTTCAATCGAATCATTGTGTTTTTATCATCTATGCTTGATCAATTAATTCATTTTTCACTAAAATTAAATTCATATACATCTGTCTGTGGTCCATTTGCTATATCCGGTGATATTATTCAACAATCATGCATTGATCGTTTCAAACCATTGGTGCCTTATGCTCTTGATCTATCATTTGATGTCAGGAACGATTTCAAGGAAAAGAAAATCTTAATTCATTAGTGAAAGCTGCTTTTTTTTCTTCGGCAAAGACTGAGAATGATTATTCAAGAACGGGATAATTGCAGTATTGGTCATGATTACCATTGTTTTATCTTATACACTTCTTCATCTAATGGTACGAAGCTTTAAATGTACTTTTTTTCTGAACATCTGCAAGTGTATGTACAATATGTTTTTCCAGCATCTGAACGATCTATAGAAATATTGTCTTTTTATTTAGATCTTCTCCAAAGTCGATGAATCCAATTGATTTGTTTCCAAGAGCTAATGACCTATTCATTGAAGGTTTTAATGACAAAAGTCCTCATCATGATCTTAGTAATCCTAGAAGCTCTATGTCACGATTTGTCCCATAATCATTGTTAACAGAAATTTCCATTGATGGTAACGATTTTATTAGTGCAGCTGAATTAGACACAATATTAAGAATGTCATCTAATGTAGATATGCTACAAATAAATGAAGATTGTGGTACTTCATGCTGCGCTACATTATGCGATACTGATAATCTCGCAACTCGTATCAATCAACAAGTAATTATTTCTATACTTATCAGAGAACTCTCATTGAAACTAATCCGTTTGTTTTCTATTCATCCTTGATCTCAAGGAAATATTTTTTTCAAATAAACTGACGAGGGAAGTATTCGAAATGTTCTCTTGATTTCGGACTTATATTTTGTCCATACGTAGACCTTAATGTCAATAGCCAAAGGTTTTAAGGATTCGCGACCATGGGTCGTTGACACCGACTTATGACCATTTCATTGGATTTTTTTAATTTCAGACAAGACATTCATGGAAAAATCAAACGATGGTATGTTGACCTGAAATTTCGTCCATAAAGAGGTCTTATGATCATTAGAACGTCCTAAAAATTTCAGTCAAAACAGATGCTTCATCTTTGAGAAATTGAATTTTGAAAACTTCAATTTTCTGTCATATATGGTCCTTTTGTAGCCATTCAATACCTTAAGAATAAAGCATACGCTTTGGCTGAACATTTTAGGATATTCTAATGACCATAAGACTTCTTTATGGGCAAAATTTCAGGTCAAAATATCATTGTTTGATTTTTTCGATATATACCTTGGCTGAAACAAAAATTTCAGTTTCATGATCATAAGACGGCTTCAATGACCTATGGGCACGAATACTTTTACCATTTGGATATTGACATTGAGGTCTACTTGTGGACAAAATATGAGCTCTAAGTCAAGGAAACACTTCAAGTACTTCTCTCGTAAGTAAATTTTATTTTGAAACTAAAGAATCAGTAGAAAAATTTTACTCATTATATAACAAGACAAACATTGCTATTTATTAGACAAAATCATTTGATATCGAAGCCTATACCGTAACATTATCCAACGCTCCATACTTTTGTATGTTTATCTCCAATCGATTACCTAATTTGAAACAACTTTCATTTTCTATTCATGATTCACATGATCAATTGGATTGAGATTCGTCAAGTACTCATGATGGTCAAAATGCATCTACAAAACGTATTGTTAATCTTTTTCATTATCTTGTCGATCATTTGCAACAACTTGCTTCACTCATATCTCTTTTGCTTATTGAACTTTTACTGCAACACCATGATTTTCACATTTAATTCGACGACAACTACATGAATCGTCACTTAGCTGACCTTATCGACTACAATGATCTTCTGGAAAGATTGAAATCTGGCTTTAACAATGTAATGAATAATGTTAATCCATTTTGTTATTGTGAATTTTTTCCTTTATACATATATATATATTTGTCTTCGTTGAAACTAAAAATTTTATTTTCTAATAAAAAACATTAAAGTAACAAGTGATTTTAAGTTGTACCAGTAGAAGTTGATATCCTAATTTCTACTATAAGAGAATTTTAATTTTTCCGACAAACGTCTTTCATTTGAACAAATTTGAAACAAGATTTTTATCGCAAATTTATTATGGTTTTGCATTCTAGAAACTTTGGGTGTGTTAAACTTTGAAGATAAATTCCAGTACTGGTTGAAAAATGCTTTTATAGAATTGAATTTTGTTTATCAGTAACAAAGAAAAAAAAACCGTGGATAAACTGAAGCTTCATATGTACTTACGAGCTAATGTCGAAACTTTGTGAGCAATATTCTTCAGTTTTTAATGTATAAAGCAGCATGGTTTTGGACGAATCTAAGTATGGCAAGAGAAAATACGATGAAAAAAGGGTATACATAGAATTGGTCGAAGCAAAAAATGTTGAGAAAAATGATCGAAAGACAAAAATATCGAAAAGACTGGAGATGATGAAAATACATTATTTACTGTTGAGGTTAGGATGTAGAACCTATATGGTTTTACCCGTAGCTCATCGAACCTTGATCTCAAATTTATTTTTGTCGACTGGGTTCGAGTCGCGAGATACAAAATTTTATTTATTGTTGGGTGCATGTCTAAAATTATGTCTTTTTTTCAGATCAGGATCCATAAAGACGTGAACCCGCAGATCCCTGCCAGTGAGAGAAAATGAGACAAAATTTTATTTACATCAAAATAATCTAAATTGTTGTATAGTAATATTTTCGACATTTTTTTGTTTTGATCTTTTTTATACCATTCCTTTAAAGTGCAGACTAACTTTTTTGGTTGATTCAAATGACAAAAAGATGATGTCGAGAGATCAATGGTAGGAATGGCGTTGTTATTCTGTTTGAGTTAAAAAAAACTGAAAAGCTGTTTTGTTTTCTTTACCCACATTGGGCCATATTTAAGGAGAGAAGAGCCATGGGTGCGAACGCTTTCATGGTTTTCGTAGTTTCACTGAAACGTACTTATAGTTAAATGATGAAGTTAACAGTTCTTAAACAGATGTGATACCCACCTCGTCACTTCTCTATTCTACATTTTCCATCAATTTCTTTTGTAGCAATAACTCTTGGCTTAGAAAGAGTCAATGAATTAATTAAACATAGAGACACTTACTGGCTTAATAGCTTTTATGCTAAGTCTGTTCAAATATTTGAAATAAATATTGCAGATTTAATTGATTTGAACCATATCCTTAAAGGATCGTTTTCATCAAGTCACCTTTTCATGTACCTTAAAAAATATCATATCAACTATTCTCTCGAATATGTCGAAGAACATTCTATTACTTATGTATTTACGAAGGCTCTAAAGCCAGGAATAGCAGTTATACTGTGCATTGATTACTTTTCTATTATATTTTGCAATATTTTGCTTTCTTATATTGTGATTGCACTACATGTCGTGATTAAAAGAAAAAAAAATGAATGAGTAGTTACTTGTATGTGCTCACATGCATGTTTTTTCTTGCCAATGATCTTTACACATCTTCTCTTACAATGTTCACTTACGAATGGCACTACAAGCACTATTCGATAGATATACAAGTATATACAGTCACAGACAGAGCTATCCATAAAAGAGTCCATATGCTAAATGAATGTCTAAACTGATGAAATCAATCTTTCTTAATTATTGGATGATTGTTACTTAACAAATCAAATTTTGATGTTTTATTTCTCTGCGTTCCTGAACATTTGTTTTCTGAGACGTTGAAAGATTGGATTTCGGTGACTTTCGAAGTATTTTCGAATCTGGTTAAATATCGCATCGGAGAATGAAACAGATGAATAATAATAACAGCAGAGAAAAAGTAGAGTACGTCCCAAATTATAATGCATCATATACTTTACTGGATTGCTAAATGCACAGATCCATAAAAGGCAATCATAGAAATTTTAATTGCAAATTCATAAAACAAAGTCCATTAAACGATAGTAAATGATTTGCATAAAATACAACCATTAATAATTTATTATTTAATTTGGTAGCATTCAAAACAAAAGAATGTTTAATATATCTAAACACACACTAGTCTAATAATCCTTTACTTAATTTATTTTATCGATTATTTGAACGTACACACAGAAAACAAAGAAAAGAAAACGTATAGACAAGATACTTCATCAGTTCAAAATTCATATTCAATTTGAATACTATACAGTATCTAACGCAACGAATTATATGAAGATGATTGATTATTGAGAAGCTTAGAGTTTTCTTAAGAAGTAAATGAATTACTTTCGCTACCGAAATTAGAAAATTTGAAATTAAGATAATGTATAAATCTATAAGATGGAAACGAGTGAATGTACTGAATTAATGATGAAAAATAAAGGTTTTATTTCTATTCGTTTATATGTTGCTGAAGAAGAACTTTAGACGAGAAAGAAGCCTGCGCATAAGTAACAGTTTATCATCTATCGTAGACATCATAGATGTTGTGTGCTAAGCAAATTAGAATTTCAATAAAAGCATCATATTATATTACTTCCATTAATGGCGTGCCTAGAATTTTGACAATGAGATGGAGGCTTAATATAGCTGAACCCGTGGCAGAGTTTAGCTGTCGCAGGTTCAAATAGTTACAGAACTCAGCTACTCTTTGATTATGTCACTAATCAGAATGAGATTTCTACTCAGAAATGAGTTTTTTTACGGGATAACTAAAGCCGAATTTTCTAGAAGTATGAATGTCGTCAATCCAAGATTGAATTTTTAATTCATATGAATTTCTTAACTAGAACTGTATTTAGCTTAAATTTAGTGAATGTTTTCTGAAGAGATTTTTTCTCAACTTCAATCATTGTTACTCTATCAATGATGAGGAAACTGACAGCTATAGATATTAATAAACTTCTGTTTAACAACGAAATTTTTTCTGTATGGCTGATTGTTGTTTTCGATATACTCAAATATCTGTCAATGATCATCAAAACAAAAAAAAATAAGATGACAATGATGTTGCAGAAAACATGGAAAAAGTCAAACAAAAAAAAAACTTATGGTATGTCCTTTTGCTTATTTATTTTAACTATCATATTTTTCTTCTGTTCACGATTAAATCATTTGAATGTAATTAATCGATAGATTGAAAAACAATGAACAATTCAAGAACATAATTCAACGTTTGATAAAAACATGCGAAAAGTCATTGTTTTCAAAATTTATTGATAGAATAAATGTATTTTTGTTGTAATGAAAAACAAACTATTAGTTACATGGTCTAGATAATTATTGAGACAAAAAAAAATGATTTTTAAATAGAAAATCAATAATTCAACATGCAGATGAAAAGAGAATAAATAGACTAGAACTTGTATGCATGATAAATCTTGATTTTTATCTGGAGAATGGCGGCAACATTTGCTAGAATGGCAACAACATCAACAAATATAAGATATTATAGATTATTTCTATCATAGCTCTGTTCGACACCATTGGATTGAATGAGCAAGCAAAAGACTTTCTTAACAAATCATTGTGGAATTAACAAGTAAATAATTAACAGTTGTCGTTATTCGAAAATGAATATAATTTTGAATTGATTATAGTGACGAAAAGAGACGTAGAAATGTTCTATTAAAAATGTAGAATTATCTTTATTTTCAAAATCAATAGATCTAAAACAAAAACAATTATTGAATAAGCTAATTTTGATCTATGATTATTTAAATAAGATATGTTTTAGTTGAATGATGTGTATTTTTTTTTCTTATTTTAAGAAAAGAAAAAATTCTTCTTTTCTATTTCTTTTCCATTCTGAATCATCTTTCTTGTTCAGCTTTTATGATTTAATAAAGATTTTTTTTTTTTCGAGTGTATTATGTTTGCCAAAAAAAGAAAAGAAAAAATAGAAAGAGAGAGAGAGACAGAAAGAATTAAGTAACAGTACGTTCAATCACCCTCTTGACTTGCTTCGGCTAGCATGCATAACTAAAGAAATAGTTGTTAGCTCATGTCTCGTTATTACTTTGTCTTTCTTTTTCTTTTTTTAGTAGCGGTGCACTGCTATATGGGTTAACTAAAAGCCATTTTTCGCTTCTTTTTTTCTTCTTCTTTCGCTTTCTTTTTCTTTTTGCTACTGCTACGCACAACATTATGGCAACTTTTTTCTTGTTGTATCGATCTTTACGTATGTATGTATGTCGCATGCGTGGATGTATTGAAAGAGGCTTGCTAGATTTTGCTTTTTCGTATAATCATTATTATCATGATAATGCATAAATATTGTCGAGAAAAATGTATGATGGTAAGACAAAAGTATTGAAATTATTTTAAAAACTGTGTATATGCATTAACATATCTGTTTAAGAATATTATTAGTATTTATCTATTTTTAAATTACATTCTATTTTTTACATGAATATACAAAATCAATTGAAGATTTTTGCCTTTAACAAGTTGTAAGTAAACTGCCTTGAAATAAAATCGTATATGCACATATTTTAGACCAAAACGTATTCATTGAATTAGCAGATGTAGAACAGACAAATCTAGTTAAAGTCAATAAGCTGAGTTTATCAACAAAATCTATACTATATAATTATGAAAATCTATTGCATGTATATATATTTTTTTTATTTTAGATGAGCATAAAATAACAATAGACCATTTAAGATTTTGATTTTGATTTCACGGTGAATAAGATTTAATATTTTTGAATGGACAATATTACATTACAAAAACAAGTTGAAAATCTTCGACAACAATTAAAAGTTGATCGTGTTCCATTATCAAGAACGTTGATGGAGTAAGCAAAGTTTTTCTTTTTCTTTTTCTTTTGCACATTGACATCCGTCTTTGAATCTAGTCTGATCCAGAAAGATTATTCTAAATGCATGTTTAATAGAAAAAAAAACAACAACTAGCAACAGCATGTATATTGCCATTAAATATTCGTTCTTTCTCTCATTCTCCTAGTCCCGATCTAAAAATCAAGCCGACAGTAAAAAGAAAAAAGATAGTAGAAATGAACTAGTACACCATACCATCGACAAAACAATATAGAGAAAAGAGAAATAATAGAATCTTTGACGAGTAGTCGTAGTAGGAAATAGTAAGAGACGAGAAAAGAAAAGAAATAAATGTTCGACGCTCGTTCATGATATGTGTGTATCTTGGTAGTAGTGCATCGTCAGTTTCTTCTTTCTATTTTTTTTTCTTCTTTTCACGTCTTGTTCGTTCTTTTGGAGTCTACTCTCCCTCCCGCGCTCTCCCACATGCGAATAAACTGCATGTTGTCTGATTTTTTTTCGCGCTTCTGCCTGCTCGGTCGCTCGCCTGTTGGTTGATTCTCTTTTCTTCTTTTTCTTCTTTTATTTCCAGAACACATATACAAAGAGTGGTTTGTTGTTGTTGTGCTCTCACTCTTTTTTCTCTTTCTTTCTCTCTGTCGTTTTTTATTTGGAAGCGTGTATTTGTCCATCATAATTTTATATTATCGATTGGACTTTCTTTTTCTCATTCAAAAATCAATTTATTGACAACCAAAAAAAAAAAAAGGAAATTCTTTGTTTTAATCGATTATGGATAAAAGTTCATTACAAAAACAAATTGATTCATTACGGTATCAGTTACGTGTAGAAAAAGTACCACTATCGAAGACACTTCAAGAGTAAGTTTTTTATTTATATTTTATTGCCAAAATAAAAATATAGAAAAAATGCTATATGCTTCTTGTTTTCATATTCTTTCAGTTCATTTCACAAATGTTATTTAATTATAAATAGCAATACAAAAAAAAAAAAAAAAAAAAAAAAGAATAGGTTTTCTATTTCAAAAATATTTTTCTAATGATGAATGAGTTCTTTGTTTTTGTTTTAACTTAGATAACACTTGTTTTTTGTTACTTTATATAGATTGAAACGATACATACAAGAAAATGAACAAGCTGATCCACTTATTCATCCACCGGACAAAAAGAATAATCCATGGGCAGAAAAAAGCAAATGTACAGTTATATAAACAAAAAAAATTCAACTGTTAAAAAACTTTTTTTTCCTCTAATTAACTCTACTGATTTCAATGGCTGCTTCGACTACAATGATTGATCGAGAGTTTTGTAAGACAAATGTCTGTTCTTCTTTTTTTCTCCATCTTTCTCTCTAGTCGATCAGATCATATGTAATTCTGCATAGTGAATGACAACAATATGAAAAAAAAAACATATTTATTTACGAATGATCTGCTGTAGTCATCACAATTTCTTTTTTCGTTTTGTTGTTGTTATTGTCTCATTCTTTTTTTTTCTCTCTTTTTAGTTGAATGTGCATTTGTCCGTGGTGTTAGTTGTAATCGTTTGTTTTTTAATATGAATTGAGAATTTTCAGTGACCAATTATTCAATGGTCTTTGATTTTTGCTTTTGTATAGCTTTACAAAACAGTTTGAGAGTACAATAGAAAACTTTCAAAAAACAAAAAAAAAAAACTCTATTTATCGACGAAAATCAAATATAATTATTATGTATATTCTATCGATTTATATTACACATTATTCAAATATCTCATATTAATTCGAAAGAATTTATGGGATCAACAAACAGCACTGTGAGTATATAGCGATGATCTTTGGAGAGAAAAAGAAAATTTTGATATCTTTTTATTCTGAAATTCATATTTGAACATATTACCAAGTTTCAAAATCTTGTGATCTGATCGTTTGACTTCATTACTTTGTAATTACCATCAACATTTTTTTTTCTAGCAATTTACAATCAATTGGCACGTTCTGAATTGTCGACTGTTATTAACACTTGTAATTTATATTTCAAAACTTATTTTCGATTGTCAAGTCGAATTAGTAGTTTGTTTAGTAAACTTTCATCATTAATACAACAGCCAAATATAAATCATATCGATTCTATTTTAGGATTCACAAATTCATTAAACATTCATCTTCGCAATAATCAATAAAAGATTTTAAAGATTTTTTATTTCATAATAAATTAAATAGTTTGTTTTCAATGAACAAAAGTATTTTTATATTTATCTGAAAGATATTTCAACAAAATAAGAGGACTAGATCAGTATGGTTTGGAAGGTACGATACGCATGTGATAGCTATGATTTTTTTCTCTATTTCAAAAACGTATTCCAAGCAAATAAATTGGTTGAATAACAATCAACAACTTTATCGTCTATTTCCTTCTTTCAATGAAACTAGCTACTTCACATATCATTTAATAGGAAACGTAGCGAGTTTTTCTAGTCTCACATAATTTCCAATGAGAATATTAAATCGACCGTAATCAAAATGATATTTTCCTAAAAAAGAAAGTAAAGAAAAGCAAATAAGATTTCTATCGTATCATTGATACATTCTCCAACACTAAACATGTGTGGATATTATTATATATTAGATTTCTTTCGATTGATTATATATTGTTGTGTCGTTGTGACCCAGAACGTATCAATTCTACTTGAGAAAACCTATGAATCCAAACAAAAGATCATTGCTTCTATGCAAATGGTTCGTCTCAACACCAATTCAGAGATGCATACTTTGTTATTACATGATTGACTATTTTTCAGTGAACAACATAGACAAATATCTTGACTTGTATCATTTCATCGTTTTCTACAAGATCATTAAATATTGTAATATTGTTGGGTTATATGCATTAAATATATTTTTAAAAAAAAGACACATGAACGAAACAAAATCTGTGTTATAACTATCGGCAATCGTTTCAGTATACGTATTAAAATATCGACGGTATTCGAGTGTTATATGTTGATCATAATTTTAATTTAATAACAAACAAATGATTATCTTTGATCTTTCACATTTCAACTGGAGGTTTTGTAAAATTACAAGTAACAGAAAATAAAAACAATTTACGATGTTTTCTTAGTAAAAGAAAACCTTTTTTTTTTATATCACTTTCAATTTTCACTTTTTTTATTACTTTTGTTTAGAATTGATGTATCAGCATGATTTTCTATATGAATAGCTATTCGATGAAACAAAAAGAAAACTTAATAACTTAATAGAGTTTTGCTGATATCAACTTCATTTGTTGTAACAATATTCGCGCCACTGTATAGAGTTTATTCATGAAAAAAAAAACATTCTACAAAGAATGTCGATGAAAAGTTCATGAAATTAGATTGGATAAAATCCAAATAATATAAATAATTAAAAACCTTTTTTCTGTAAAAGTTTGCGAAGAATAGTCAGAAATACTTTCAATAGTTGACAAAGGAAAGGAAGAACTGATTGCTGCCCATATTGAGACATCATTTCTTTTTAGTCTCTATGATTGCACGTTCGATATGTTTGCCTTTGATATAACTATTTTGCGTGCATCTCATATACTGTAATCGATATGTATATGCATCGGTAATCATCAGCTGTCACTGATAAATGATTGACAGAAGAGATGTAGCTTGATTATTGTCTTGTAGAGATTGAAATAACAGTCTTAGTTTGCAACGGAGACTAAATGATATAATAAGAAAGACATAGAATGTTTTAGTAAAACTTTCATAACACAGAAACAAAGACAACCATTTCAATAGCAATATGCTCGACCCATTGTCGTATAATCTTTGCCGTAAATGTCGAATAGAGAAAAGTAATAAACCCAGTTAGACACAATGTAAATAATAAATTAGATGACTTGAATAAATGATATACGGACCATTTGTATATTGATTCGCTATCTAATAATTATGCTATCTTATATATAGCCGTGATCACCAATAACGAGATAGTGATATGTAAAGAAACCAAAGATAACTATTATGGAAATAGGTATCACATGCATGATAAAAACGAAACTGTAATTGATATATGTTCAATAAATTCCTTCCAGTTGATCGTATTTAGTTGAATTGTGTGTTGAATCGAGTAAGAGTTTTGAATTGATTGCGTGAGATACAAGAAGAAGCTTGAAAAATCAAAAAATGCCATCAATGATTACTCACGCATAATCTATTGAGTTAAAACTTCATTGATGGACATTTAAAGATGTATTTAATTGCCTAACGATTATAGCTATAGTAAGCAAAGTAATCAGAGCATAAATAGAGAAATAATAGGTGTCAGCATCATATAACGAGAAAATACCAAAGTAACGTACTGATAACAGTCAGACATGAAGAAAATAGAAAATGGAATGTGTTAATGACACTCGTAATGATTGCAAATGATACACAAATGTTTATCAAAACTATTTTTGTATAGTTAGAATGTCTTTCACGATTCTCAGTACTCAAATCAATAAACCAACGTATCGAAATAATCAACAAATATTTACGACAATACTGGAACTTCTGTTTTTTGACATCATAAATACATCTACCAGAAGTACATCACCATTTCTTGGCGATTTGATTTTCAATGAGATTAAATGTTTGTAGACAATGGTGACATTGTGGAACGGTTTTCCAAGAATTCAAAAACAATATACATTTAACTATTGCAATGAAGTAAATAAAATCTCTTTTATATGTGAATTATAGAGTTAGTTGGATAAATACATTTTTGATCCCGGTTATTAATTTTCGTAAAAAGATGCACAAATGATCCTGTTTTTTTCTAATAATTTTTAATTAGTTATATAATAACACAAATGATCCCGGAAAAAGCTATTTTTTTTCTCGAATAACATAATTGATCCCGGAATATTAGCAAGTTATAGCTCCGTCTTTCAATCGAAGACTCATTGAACAGCTATGCGATCTCGCTTTAACCATAGGATTTAGCTGCACAAAACACTTATATTATAGAAAAGACAAAAAGAAATTACAGCAGAACAGTTCGACAGAAAAAAAGAAAGTAATCTAGCAAGAAATATAATCGTATACGTATTTTAATCTTTGGATAATGCTAATTTAACTTTTTTTGGTCTGCCTTTTCCTTTTCTTTTACAAATTAATTGTGGCATTGGTTGACTACCCCACAACATTAATAAAACTAAAGCATGTACTCAGGTATATTCTTTTAAACCAGTACGACATGTACAAAATAATGGTGGTAGTAAACGTGAACAACTTATTGAACGTGCTGAATTGAGCCAATTGACTAATTCATCATAATTGTTCCAGGCCATTGCATAAAATTATTGAATCCATGTTGTTGTACGCATGTTTTCATTTTTGGATGATACTACATAAACGTTTGCATTCATCTGTAATATTTGTGTTTTATCCACTTGTTGTAACCATGTGTATGCACCGAATTTTAAATCATCTTTATACGTAATATATAACTGAAATGGTTTTTCTTGAGGGTGTGGGGTGGGGTATGGGTGTAGGTGCGCATGTGGCTGGGTGTGCGGTGTGGATGTGGGTGAAGGAAGGGCTGATACCGAGACCGGACCCCCACATCCGCACCTCACACCCACACCCTATGAGAATTATTACTCTTACAAACGTTTTTATAGTTTTCAGTTGAAGACAATGACTGTTGCCCTTATAGTCTGAGATAACGAGATGGATAAACCGCTCAAATTGACATGGTCTTATTGGATTACAGAAAACAAATCTTATCTATCCTTAATCTTGACTGTTTTCTTTCATAGATTGATTGGATTAATCACTTAATAAGCAAAAGTTGCACATTGCCTCTAGCTACCATGAACCAAAGAGAAATCCGGATAGTCATGATGATAAAAGCGTATATTTAACTACTAAAAGACCATATAGCTGTTCAATGAGCCTCAGATTGAAAGACGGAGCTATAACTTGCTAATATTCCGGGATCAATTATGTTATTCGAGAAAAAAAATAGCTTTTTCCGGGATCATTTTAGTTATTATATAACTAATTAAAAATTATTAGAAAAAAACAGGATCATTTGTGCATCTTTTTACGAAAATTAATAACCGGGATCAATAGTGCTTAATTTCCGGGATCAAAAATGTAAGTATCCGAGTTAGTTATTTCTCTTTTTTTTCTAGTGTTCTCTTTTTGTTATAGTCATAAATTCTTGTGTTATTTTACTGCTTGTTCTCATACACTTCTTCTTATGTCATCTTTTATTTTTGATCTAACGATAGTAAACAATGAATAATAATGTTTGTTTTGTTAATTGTAGTTTACCTTGATCATCTAAAATATACTTTTGTTCTGTCTTCCGCTTGATCGTGAATAATAAAGACCAGTGTAATATAAATAGAGCTAGGATTTTTATAATTTTACAGTTCATAATTATTATAAAACAAAATTATGTATTAATTATTGAACAGAATATAAACGAGGAAAAATATGAGTAAAGTATAGTGAGAGAACAAAATAATTAGATAAAAGAATTGAGATGAACATTTTTATGAACCCGACTCAACCAAGAAAAAATCATATGTATTAATAGTAATGGAAATTAGTTTGAAAAGAATTCAATATTTTAATCGTTTAGATCTTCATCTACGGTACCATCGACAAAAAACAAGCATAATAACATTTTAATTTGATCACAAGAATATCAATCATCATCATGGACATCATTCAATGAATTTACTTTGCATCTTGGTTATATGTGGTTCGACTCGTTATAATATTCATCACATGCATATATAAAACAAATTTTAAGACCTGTGTCTGTAAACATTCTATTAGTCTTATGATTTCTTTTCGTAATTACGCTATATCTGATCCAAAGAAAAATCCAAGAGTAGGGAAAACGACATCGAATATATATATCATATAAAAAATTTTCTATTCTTGGGTGAATTATTGTTTTTTTCAATATTTAAAATAAAGTCGATGATATATAGTGCATATGAAAGATGGCATTTATTCAATCAAACTAATTTCCAATACTATTAATTTATTATTTTTTTAGTTAAACTAGACTCAAAACTATGGAAATATTTTTTGAACCTGATCCGACCTCAAATCAAGGTAATCGAGATCAAAACATCATTTTCTTGAAATAAGTGAAAAGACAAATAGTGAAGAAATACAACGAATAGCTAGGTTACACATCAATGTAGATTGACAGAAATAATATTCAATATTATATTAAAGAAATTGCTGGAATTGAAACTTATCATTACTAACTTGTAAGTTATTTTATTTGATGCCGATTGTTCTATTCTGCAATCTATATAATTAAAGAAACCGATCTCTGTTCAAGTTGAAAGTCGGTAACCTCTCTACAATGACTAATCTTTTTCACTTTCATAGATTGAACTGTTGAGGAGAATCGGCACAGCTATTTCATCTTTTGTTTAGCTTGTGTATTATATAGTAGCAGATCTTCTTTTTGATTTAGACGAAGCACCCTCAATCACACTTAAAATTCTACGTAATTTTTTGCTTGTCATCTCTACTATGAAGATTGAAGTGATGAGAATGGAATCTTCGTACATGATGAAAGAGATCATCGAATGGTTTGAAAATTTTACTTATTTTTTTTTAACAAGATGTCAATCTTATAAGTTTTTAATGCATGCGTACGCTAGAGTTCATTTGAGCACAGATGTAAAATGAATCTTCTTAGATTTTTTCTGCGTATAAAATAAACTGCACATCAACATATTCGCTATATATTATTTCACTGTCTGGAATTTAATTCCTACTTATAAATATCCATGACTTTTTTTACATAAACATTTTGACAAAATACAGAAGAAATATTTTAAATTTAGAAGTAATTTTCTTTCATTCGAAAAGCTCAATTCGAACTCCTAGGAAATTTAAATTCACAACATCGTTCAACATAAGTATGTTGAAAATCTTCAACCATAAGATGACCAGTATGAGATCAAAAATAATTTAGAGAAATAATGTGAAAAAAACTATTACTTTCTTGACAGTACCCATTTCATATTAATGAATGATAGCGTGCTTTTAGGTTATTAACGAGTGAGTTTTTTTTCTTTATGCCACAGACTAATTGCTTTTATATTTTACACGAACGGTAATGAAAAGGTATGTCAACAGATATTTACTTCACTCTTGTCTCATTTTTCATTTGTAAGAATAGAATACCAGTGAATACACACACATAGCTTTACATATTTATCGTAAACATCATGAAAATGTCACTAATTCACGATATGCGGGGTTAATTGAAGAATGTATTTCACATCTTCTTTTAGTCATGGAAGACTACAAAATAAAGTCTCTCGTATCGATCAAATCAGTCCTTACGTACAGGGCGAACCAAAAGTAAAGAGACACGGACTTTTTTTTCAACTTTTTTTTTTCTTTATAGATTCATAATGCGATCTCATATTTGAATCACATATACTAGATGACCATAATGAGAAAAAGAGCCTATTATCAGCTTTTCTCTAAAAGGACGTATCGAGAAACATACGAATATCTCGCAAGCAATCTTATATGACTATCACATAATTTTGTAGATTTCTTGTAGTATTGTGTTTTTATCTTTTAGTTTGTTTGCATCAAAAGATACATGATGATTTGAATTCTATTAATCTTGATGTTATGTCAGACTTGTTACGTACCCAACTATTTAAAAACGAGATATAATGAAAAAAGGATATTGACTTCAATTAAAAAACAGCGAACTTACGTGACAGTTATATAAGAGTATACGAAAAATATTTGTATGGTTTTCAACAAATTCTTACAACCAAAGGCTAATAATAGACTCTTTCTCTGACTATTGCCATATAGTATATGTGATCCAAATATAAGATGGAATTATGTATCCATAAAGAAAATAAAAGTTGAAAAGAAGCCTGTATCCCATTACTTTTGGTCCACCCTGTATATTTCACATGCTTTTTTTTCGACAATAACACGAAAAATATATGAGCAGCAAAAAGTAAAATTAAAAATTCATCAGATGGTTTTAGTCAAAATAGAGTATAATCAATTAAATATGTGTTATACTGAATTTCTACCAGCTCTTTACTTCGCTATGCAATTGACAAATGTGATAATCTCGAGTCATGATTTATTTCTAATACCTTTTCATAAATTACATCTTCACATGGTCAGATGTGATGTTGATTTAAGTCAGATGATCCAATTGAAAGTAAGTTTGTTTGATAGAATGTGGTTTTATAGATCAACTATTCTAGAAATACTTTCAGCTAAAACTTTTTTCTAGGCAAAGTCAGCATGCAATATTTTATCTCTATTAAAATTTAAAATGAAAACTCAATTGTTCCACATGCGTATTCCAACGATACGAAACAACTAATTGTATTAATACTTGGCCCATATTTCGAATTAATTAGATCGTATAATCTAGTTCATGATTTCTATATTAGACAGATCAAACATTTAGATTTTGCATTTTGAATTTATCAATCACTTTTTACAAAAAAGCTATCATTATCAAATGTTTCAAAAGCTTCTGACAGTGTAGGTATGAAACTGGACTTAGAGAAGATTAAGACGTACACTCACATTCACTTTTCATTAGGAGTGCCTGAGAGCTTCAAGGACAACAGCTAACAATCAACAGAATTCTAACATAAAAAGGAGAACAAATGGTATCGGCAGACTACGAATCAGCATTGGCAAGAGTGACAAAAGTTATCTTGCCATTGTTAAGGATTGTTTTCCTTTCTCGTTATATGTTATTTTCTTCTTGTTCTCTTTTCTCTTCTCTTCTATATGCATTCTTTACATGATTGGACATAGTGCTTGTCTTTTTCATCTTTTTTTTGTTGTGTGTTCTTTCAAGGTCATTTGACGATACTAACAATGACCTAAATATTTTTTATTGCGTAATTTTCTATTACGCAATATTATTTCTTATTGCGCTTTTATATTTTATATATCCATGATATATATATAAAATATATACTAGATAGATAGGTTGTTATCTGTTGTTATATCCAATTCCATCGTTAGGAATTGCTTTAGTAATTTGTTCTTTTCATTTATTTCAAAACGTGAAATAAACATATAGAACTTCGTTCATATATCAAGAACAAATCTACATTGGCGACGAGAGTTTTCCTTCTTTAATTCATTTGTTGATCTCATTCAACACAAGATATTTCTTCTCTTCTTATTCGTCAAATTCATTTATATATTATATTCGTGATATATAATTGTATATGGCTAAGTCAATGCCGACATCCACATTTCAATCACCAACAATTTCTTCAATTCCAACACTTCATGCTTTTGATTGTCATAGTAGTACTTGGCAATCTTATCGTGATCGCATTAACTTTTATTTCAAAGCAAATCGTATTGAAATCGATGAAGATAAAAAAGCTTTGTTTTTATGGTCTGTTGGTGATCCAACTTATAATTTACTAGAGTCATTGATTTCTCCACGATCATTGACTGATGATGATACTAAATTCACCGATGTAATTAAACTATTAGATGTTCATTATGATGCAACAAAAAGCATAATGACTTCTACATATGATTTTTATTCCTGTTATCAAAAATCAGGTCAAACATTTGCTGAATGGAAAGCGGAGTTATGTGAAAAACTTCGTCATTGTGCTTTTACCATGTCAGCTTTACATCGTAGACCACAAGATCGTGCACTTCGTGATATGTATGTTATTGGAACTAAAAGCAATAAAGTTCGACAAGCATTACTTAAGGAACAAGATCCTGATTTAGAAACAACAGAAAAAATAATGCAATTAGCTGAACGATTGGAAGAAGATGTTCGTCATTTTGCTGCTTCAAATAACCATAATGATTGTACAGTGGCCAAGCTGCACAACCATCAACAAAAACAAAAACAACCAGATCATTATTCATTTAGAAAAGAGAACAAGAAGAAAATAACATATAACGAGAAAGGAAAACAATCCTTAACAGCCATATGATATTCATTGGCGATAATCTTGATCGCAATATATAATTACTATAATTTAAAGCTGAATATTGTATGTACGAATAGTAGACGAGAGAAATCATTTCGATCATATTAGTATATTTAACATTCCTCCGATGTCTGAAATATTTTCCTCATGTTATTATTTCATTATCACAATATTGTACACATTTTTACTTTTAGCCACCCGAAAATATACAAAAATAAGCAAAGAATATCTTTTATTTCGATCAAAGAAAAAATTTCAATCACATATCTTTGCAAGTATATGAAAAATAAACAATATTGCAACCAATTTAGCATATTCAAATTATTCAAATGAGTTATAGGAAGAAAAAAAAATTATCATTAATTATAAATGTACTTGTTAATTAAGAGAACAAAGATTGTTTCTATGAGTAGATTTGCATTAAATTATCCTATTCAGTAACAATTCATTATGGTACATTTTACTTTCTTTTATTAACTCACATTGATATCAAGTCATGTTATCGAAATAAAACCAAATAATTATTGAGCATTATAATTTGTCATAGATTTATTTGTACTACCAACTAATTATAGCATATACTTCGCATAGACATACGAGATCATGTACATAGGAAATATCACTTCGTAAGCAGATGAAGTATAATTAATAATGTCCATATGTGATAATCATTTAAACAGTGCGCAAAGCCTATGATCAGTTTTGCTCAGTCAGAAATCTCAAACTTTTACTTGTACCATCAATAAGTTCTTAATCGATAGTGTTTGAAAACAATATTTGAACGATATTTCATTCATTTCTTCGGAGAAAATCATCTTTCCGATAGATTTTCTATTGTAATTAATGCTATACAAATCTTTGACGAATATGTTGCAAAATTGTTCGAAAGATTCTAGTATTTCGGAATGAAGATCTCTAATAAGACGAAAAATTTGCATCTCTATGTAACACAGCATATATCATACGATAATTTATATTTTAAAGAGTGAGTATTCATCTATGATGCTAAGTCGTGTCTCACATTGAATAGTTGTTATATAGAATCTGAAGTTCTATGACGTTTTCTATTCACCAGTAGAAGCCAAGAAAACGAAAACTTATGAAAATAAATAGTGAAAGGCACAACAGTTATATAGCAGAACTTCTATGCGATTACTATAGCGACCAAGAGAAAGTAATAACTAGTCGAGGGTTTCATTTGAGTGTTATAGAATGAGAAGACAAAAGAATGACCTCATGTCGATACACTCGTCTAACGATTCAAACTAATAAAGAAAAACTTCTACGAATTGAAACTCTGTCAGACATGTAACATGTATCTCTTTCTCATCGAACAGAATAAATCTGAAAGAATATTAAAATCATCACCAGAGCTCTACTCAATGCATCTAACAAGATATAATTAACTATTATGAACATGAACTTTGTTTCGATTCTATTGAAGACAAACAAAGTCTCTACAAAACCAAAAAGAAACTGTCATAACTATGGTTATGAGAATCCATCTTTCACATTAATAGATCGAAGATTTTCATTATTTTGTTGTTGTTTAATAAAATTTCACTATTAAAAAGAAAACAAACACATGATTATCTCGGTTTTGTTTTATTTTCATAGTGTTTTTTTTTTCTCAGATCGCGTTTTCCATTAGCGGTATAAAAAGAAACGCCTCAATGTCGCCAAATAAGAAACAAAAAAAGCCAATGCACGCACACAGCAAACACACAAGACAATAAGACCAACAAAAAAAGAGAAACATAGACACACATATATCAACTCATCGGCCATCATCGAGTCGAACAAGAAAACAGAAGAAGAGTGATCGATATCACCGAGGTTTTTGGCCAAAATACATGTGCACATAAATGCTTTTTTAAAAAATTGTATATTATGCCCTTCTTCTATTGCACTATATTTGTTCGAATTATCTTTTTTTTTTTTTGGTTTTCTTCATTCTTCTCTCGATTTTTGATCATCTACTGTTGTTGCACTATCATCCGTATGCGGTAAAGTACTCGAAGCAACAACAGCATCATCACTTATTGTACTTCCATTCACTATTGTTGATGTTTCATTGAGATTATTTTGACTTATACCATTTAATTGTTCACTACTGCTATTATTATTATTATTATTATTATTATCATCATTACTATCATCCTTTGATATATTAGTTAAATCACGACTCATTTGAATAATGGATTGTATACGTCGTTGAGCAAACTAAATATATTAGAATTTTAATAAATCCTTAAAAAGAAAACACAATTAAAAAATAAACATTACTTGACTAGCTGGAAAAGGACCAATGATTTTAACAGGTACTTCACTAGCTGATGTTTGTTGTGAGTCCTCAGGTAATTTAATGATTGCACCTGTTGATTGCTGTAATTGACGAACCTATACATATTAAGTTTTCTTAATTAAAAATGATAAATTAGTTTTCTTTTACATTATGTCCACCCTTGCCAACTAAGCGTCCTATTAATGATGTCGGTACATATATTTCTGCTCGAAGTCGAACTTCATCATCACCAACATAACCTGAAAATGAATTGTTTAAGTTTGTTTTTTGTTATTATTTACATATATATGCACATCAAGAGAAAAGAAATACAACCTTCTTGTCGAATTTTATCATAAATATAATATTGACTTTTCCATTGAGCTTCAGGTGTTCCTGTTATTGTTACTTGTCGTTCAATGATTTTATTTTGATCTTCATCTTGATTAATAGGATTTATCTAGAGAAAGAACATTTATTTATTAAACTAATTAAAAATCTATTACTTTAACCGTCGCATTTGAACTTTTCATAATACTTTTTATAAAAAGACCTTTAGTACCAATAATTGCTCCAATAACTGTATTTGGTACATATAAATGAACGGTTTCAATGGCAACAGGTACATTTTGTAATAATTGTACATGTTCCGGTTGATGAATAAGATTTCCATTAGCATATGGATTCGGTTGAGCAGCAAGCATTGAATTTGATGATGGATAAGACATATAAAATGGACCTGATGTTGGAAACATTGTTGGCTAAAAATAAATAGAAAATATTTTTTCAATATTAACAGTTAATTTGTATAATTATGTAGGTTGAGTCCAGCAGACTCTAATCATTCTCCATTCTAAGATATTTTATGTTTCCAAGTCAATATAACAATCACCTGGTCAAACTAGGATAAATTTATTCAATTACACACCTGATTTCCAGCATAAGGATGATCTGTGTTATAAGTTTACAATCATTGGAGGCGATGACGAACGAGAGTTAGAGATTATGCATCAAATGTTGACTGATACTCGAATAAAAGCAATATACTTGTACGTGTTCATGGAATTATTGGCGAATGATAGAAAAAAGAATGTGTTGATGGACTCGTTTCATGTACAATTGACTAATCTACATGAGATATCAATAATTACTGCATCAAAATTCTATGTTGCAAAGGCTATCAATAGCATCAGCTGTTTAGGTAAACGATGAATACAGCATTAAGAAGTGTGCTTATAAAAGCAATCAAGTTTTCTGCTCGATAAAGTGTAAAAAAAAAATATCACTTGTTGTAGATACATACAGGAATAAAGAAACTTATTATCGATTCAGTTAATATTCATATTATGTTTTACCATGTTACACTATTGGTTAGAGCAAATGAATGAAGAAACAAAGAAAAGAATAAGGATATAGAAGTAGGTTGAAAGAAGACTCATATTTATATCCACATCTATAATCTTATATCGAGGAAAATGTTATCGAAATGTGTATTTGAATGATCCTATGCTTTTTCTTTACTTAATAAATAAAGTTTATTAATGTCATAGGTTATTCGAGATTTTTCATCCTACCATTTGAGTAATTTATCATTCTATTCTAATTTAGTCTAGACAAACCTTAAATTGATAGGAACAAATAAAATATCTTATCAGAAAATATTTCTAAGTATCATATCACTTCCCAGTCAGACAAAAATTTTGAAAAACGCGTTTAAACGCGCAATCGGAACCGCGACTGTGATCCATTAACGCTCATTAAAAAAACGCACGAAAACGCGTTTATTGGCGTTTTTTGCAACTTTCTGGGCGTTAAAACGGTGAAAACTCCAATTTTTGAGCGTTAAAACGTATGGTTTTTAAGTTCTACAATAATTGTGCGTTTTAACGCTCAATTATTGAAGTTTTCGCCGTTTTAACGCGCACAAAGTTATAAAAAACGCCAATAAACGCGTTTTCGTGCGTCTCTTTAATGAGCGTTAATGGATCACAGTCGCGGTTCCCGATTGCGCGTTTAAACGCGTTTTTCAAAATTTTTGTCTGACTGGGTATAACAAAACCTAGTTGAATTTATGTCTTTATTAAGAATAATATTTATTTAGATTCATAAACATATTTATTAATGTTATCAGTCTTGTTTTTCAATCGGTTTTTATAATAGAAGTCAATCATTTTCTATCGAAAAAATTGTTCTTTTCCTTTCAAAAGTTCATTTTTAAAAATTCTTTGCTTATACCATGCAATAATATACTTAGATTTATCTTTAAGATAAACTTATATAGGGAATTTTTTTCTTCAAAATTCCCAGTTTAGATTTGTAGAAAGAATTTTGTACTAGACTTTTGTAGGTTTAATAGATTATCTTAACAATTTGTTTATCTTGATGAGGTAACGATATAGATGTATATCGACTACAGTACTGCAATTCGCGGATCGGATGTCGTACCCATTCTCTGGTAGGAGTAGGAGTTTTACGGCACAAAAAGTTGTACTCATGAAGTATTTTGATTTTCGAGAAAAAAAAAATCAGAGATCTCGAAATGATGAATTAATATTAGTGACACATTGAGATCACTTGTTGAAAAGATGACGACGTATCAGATGATCAATAGTCGAATCAGTTTGATGAAATAAATGATTACACGAAAAAAAAATTCCTTTGTCCAAAAGACAGAAACATGTTGAAATGGTGGCAAATCTACTTGGTTTTTCTTATAAACAATCGTCTCGTTTGGCTGCGGGTGTATTATCTTTTCCAACGAGTTCAGCAACTAGCGAAAGAATCTGTAGTGAAACTCTGTGAACGATAGATACTCGACGGCAATTATTAAGTTCTGATTCACTAAATGTTTTTGTATTTTTTCGTCACTGTTTGTGATGATCATATAAGTCTCATTATTTCACTATTATTTAATCAAGCTAAATAAAATAGTAAATTTAAATTCTGAATTACGATTATGGGTTTACCACGAAAAGAATCAAGTGCGGATATTGTGAGCGCTGACAATAGAGTTCGACGGTTCCAAAAGCTATCCAGAGCTGGAGGCGCTGTTTCGACTCTGATTACAGTTACTGAAAATGAGGAAAAGATGATTCTTGATTCGATTCACAAAATATCATGTGGAATAGAAACTGTTGAACCATCAGATTCATACAAAAATGTTAATAATATTTCGTTGAATTTTCACCATTAAACTGTTGAGATTTAAGCCGCCACATATTTCGGTACTTAAGCAGCACTACATTTTACATTATACACTGAAATCATGAATTTCAAGAACGAAAAAGTGGAGATATTTCGACATAGGCCTAAGAATCTTTGTATCTATCTGATAATTTGATGGTTCCGGTTCCTTCTACCGTTCCAAAGTGCTTTTCCCCACAGTTCTGGTTTCGGTTACCGGTTTCAGACGTTTTTAAAAGTTGGCTATATCTCGGTTCTCGTTATCAATTTTTCAGTGACCATCAAACTCTAGCAGATACGGATAGGACCCACAGATCAGATACCCATATCTGACCAGTTAAGGATACGAAAAGTTGTACCCATGCAGTATTCTACTCTCTATTTGCTCTCAAACGCATTAACATACTTCAATATATGTACATATTTCTATATTTTTGAAGAAAGAAAAAAGAAACATCAAGATCATTGATAAATCGTCTTCACTTGTTGAAATGTTCAATTAAAGGTTCGACTTCATCACTCAAATTTTGAATATCATTAGAACTTTCGACATCTTTATATGAACACACATTACATAGTACTTGTATTCATCGAAACTAAAACTATATAATTTCTATGTATGTCAATATTTGAATTAATTTTTTAGAGAAAGTTTTTTGAGGTTCGATCCTACTGAGAATCTCATCCTAGATGTAGGCCTTGTCGTAGAGCATATCCTGAAGTTTTCGGATTTTTTCTTTTTGTGCTTAGAAAGATATTCGCTAATTACTTTTTAAATAATTAATTAATTAAAATTAATAGACACGTATAAGAGTCAACATTTGTACACATGTCTCTGTGAAAAGGACATACTCAGAATAACAACTCTCATGAAAAAACAATGTCAAACGAAAGACAAGTAATTATGTCCCGTTCTGGTTAAAATAGTCTATATTTCTTTCAATAAAGCTCAACCCTCTATTGTTGATTGAGTAGTTAATGTTTCTATTCTTGTTGTTAGTACTATTATTGCTACGTGTCAATTTTCTCTCATGATAATGGTTATCGGAATCGTAATGATTAATGTGATGATAATAGCAACTATAATAAGAAATATTATCCACATCAATTTTCTTTGTCGAAGACATTCACATCTACCAGTATAATGAATACTTTTCATCGTTTACTACTGTTCAAAATACACATATCATATTTTTATTTCAATAGTTATCATTTGACCTTTGCACATCTATGCGAATTGAGACTGAAATAGTTTAACACTAAGAAATTGTTTCATTTCTTTCCCAAATAAATTTTATCACAAACACTTCTTTTGTTAGAGTGTATAGATGATGCTTCATTCAACTGTGACATTATTACAATAATTTTGCAATCAAAAATCTGAAAAAAAAACGAAATGGAAAAGAATGTTTAATATTCGATATAGTTCATTATCATAGAATAAACTTTGTTGTTATATCATACGAAAAATATTTAAGATAATAAAGATCAAATCATATTTTTAAAACAGAAGATATTGTATAACTTCATTCGTACGAAAAAAGTCGAAGTATTTATAATTAATTTTAAATGCTAAGTGAAAAAGAAAACAGTTTTACCCTTCGAAGTAAAAAAACTGTTGTTACTTTTTAATTAGTGAAAATTAATACATATAAATCATGAGTATCGATATAATTTCGTTCTTTCTTAGGAGTATGTCAAAAAGATGAATTTTTCACGATGAATAGCTTGATTCATTAGAAGAAAACATCCGTCGTTTTCTATGTTAACAGAGGAATATAAAAGGATATATCTTTGTAATTCTTTATCCAATGGATTATTACTCTAATCAAACCAATTATCTTTTTTTGCAGTTAAATTTACTTACGAGTGAATCACCCTAAGTGATTGAGATTTTTTTGTGTTGATATATTTTCCATAATTAGAACTCAGTGAGATTAGAAATGCCTAGAATGATCAGAGTTCATAGATATTTCTTTCCGCCAGTTATCAATATTTTATCAGCTTTATAACTCACAACCAGAGATGTACCGTAAACTTGAAGTACAGAATTTTCGACCTGGAATTCTTTCCATACAGAGACTTCATGATCTTTATAGCATCCTTAATGTCACAATCAAAGCAAGCGTTTTTTCTTGGAACAATGAGTTTTCAAGAAACACCTGCATTGTACTATATGCTATGAGAATCGATTTTTTTTTAAAGTCACTGTAGAAAGAAGCGTTCCTTTACATTGTGACATTTAAGTCGTTATGAGGCTCATAAGATTTGTTTGAGGGAAAAATTTCAGATGAAAATTCTCTACGTTGAGTTTTCGATACATCACTTTTAACAAATTATAAATCTAATGCAATGCTTATAATTCGGCGAAAAAAAGACCTATAAACTCTGATTCTTTCAGAGTCATTTCTGATTTCAGTGCAAATGATCTGAATTACTTTGAAGGTGTTTATTGATTAGTTTCAGAACTAAGTATAAGAAGAATTTCTTAATAAGAAAGAAAACTGATCAACATGCTATAAAAACAGCATCGATTATCTTTCTTCTATTGTCTAAGAATATATAATTTAATTTAAAATGATTTTTTTTTTCTTGTAGAAGTCATACTTCGTCCAATAGAAACCTGTTTTACATTGTAATATTTACTATTACATGAAAAGAGAATGACATATGCTTGCTGCTATAAGCAACATTACTTGTTCATAAGGTAAAATAAAAAACATATTCATTGCAATTTTAAATCAAGTATAATTTTCATAGGAATATTTTAACCTTGATTTAGAATGTGAAAAAGTTGGATGAATATTGAAAATTAGAAAATCAATCAACTGTACTTTTTATAAGACAAGGTAACCATAGTTAATAAATTGTGCATGCTTTTTTAAAAAGCTTATGCATCGTTTAATAGAGTTTGATGTTCTGACTGTGAATATGGTATTTTTTCAAAGTGCTTGATTTTCATCGAAAACTGTATATTGGAGCACTATCTGATTGATTTCGAAGTTAAAAGTTTGTCCAGTACGACTATAACAAAAACTCCTACTGAAGGATGCGTTAGGATACAAGTTTCTGAAGCTTTTTGGTTTCGTTGCATGAAAAATTATAGCGGAGTGTCTTCCCCAAGGGGGAAACTACTGATTCAACTCAGAAGAAACTCAAAATAAATCACTCAAACTCAAAATAAATCACCAAACTCAGCTGAACTCATTTTAACTCAGATAAATCACCGAAACTCATATTAGATCACTAAACTCAGCTAAACTCATTTTAAATCAGATAAATCACCCAAACTCAGCTGAAACTCAAAAATAAATCATTTTAAATGAGTGGCTTGCTTTTGAAAAAGAATTATTTTATTCTCAAGATACAATCAAACTTGATATTTTTATTCAATTACTATTTAAGATTTTGCTAATTAATTCAAATGGGGCAAAAGCAGGCATTCTATTATACAGTTGTTGAATATTATTTTTGAATCTTAGAATATAGGATATATTTCTTACTGTTAAATTAAGTTAGAAAAAATG
>CAJNSZ010000006.1:1361713-1444345 GCA_905329745.1 Rotaria sp. Silwood2 | reverse complement strand
CTATAGAAAGTAGGATCAGGAAAATTACTTCGTAGATACATACATGTGTGAAGGGTTCCTAAAAAATAATGTGGATCCCCATACTTTATGTGTTCAAAAAAATTTTAATTGCTACCTCAGACCGTTTTCGACTATGCCCCGCCTAACTAGAATATCAAAATCGTAAAAAAAAAAATTTTCCACAAAGTGGTTGAAACCAGGCGGATTCACCCGCATACAAAAAAGTTAATTAACCGCACGCATACGATCGTTCCTTAGGGATTTATTTTCCTTTACGCCATCGTATTCGCTCATTCCTCGTCGTTATATTGTCCAAATTAGGTAAATTTTACGCTACACTACTCATGCACGACGAACTGAATAGCATAAGTTCTTTTGCTATAATCTCAAAAAGTCACAGCATAGATTTAGTATGGAAATCAAACAATACACCTCTTCAGAAATAGGATTTATACTTAAACCAACCCGATACCCTTACGGACAGCAGCACTCCCAAAATGTAAAACTATAATACTTTTATGATATTGAGTAAGTCCAGCTCTCAGAATCAGAATGGCAAATCGTATCATTATGAGTCACGATAAGAAAAAACGAATAGGATCTATTTTTTGCATTGCACCAAGTATAAACGATAGGTTTTTGTAGAATTATCATTCTTCATATGTATAATACTAAGGCAAATATTTTTTTAGAAAAAGAAACAATAGCATCAAGCAAAACTGGTGAAAGTGAAGATGCTGGATCGGCCGAGGCTGTTGGTAAGTTCAGATTGTCCAATTTTAAACTTCATTCACCACAAAAAATCTCGTTTCATTATCTCAGATTTATTTTGAGGTTATATCTGTTTCTTTGCGATTTATTTAACCATCTACCCATGGTAGGACCTAAAGCGATATAGTGCTGATTACAAGTGACTTATGAAGAATGAAAAGCAATTAAAACAAAGCACAGACATAAGGCATATAACACTATGAGCAAAGCTAGCATGAGTCATGAGTGATGGTTTACCGAGTCAAACCACTTTGATATACAAGCAGAATGCATAAACCATCGTCGAACGAGTAGCTTGAGACGTGAAGAACAGAACAGAGTTATGCAAACATAGTGCTGAGGTGGGGGGAGGGGGGAGGCTCGAACATGATGCCAATTCTCCAGAAACGAACAAGTTGTCATTGCGCCAATTCCCTCCCCCTCCTCCCAATTTTGAGATTATATCTTACAATAAATTATATATAGGCTGGATGAACTGGACAGTACGTTTTATTTTAATATTATGAGAAAAAGTTACAGCAGAGGCTTAGAATGGTGATCAAAGATTGCATTTTTTATAAAACAGGAATTATATTTAATAGAATTCGAGACTATTGCAACCTGCAGAACTCCCGAAATATAAAATTCTGAGGCGATGAGGACCTTAACAAAGTAATACTCCTCGCATCAGAATAGCAAGCTATATTATTATATGTCACCATAAGAAGAATTGCACAGAGCCTACTTTTTTTATGCACCACACATGAACGAGAAGGTTTTTATAGAATAATGGTTCGTTATATGCATATTACCAAAATAAATATTTTTTTAGAAAAAGAAACAATAGCATCAAGCAAAACTGGTGAAATTGAAAATCTTGAAACGGTCGAGGATGTTGGTAAGTTCAGATTGTGAAACGTTATATTGCATCCATCAGAATAAATACCGTCTCCGCTTGCTAACAAATATTTTCAAGTCAAACTTTAAACTGCATTACTAACGTATGACAAACTGAATCGCATGTTTTCTTTTGGTGCGCTGTTACAATGTCACATCAGAGATACTGAATGACAATAGAAGACTACAGTGTTTGTGGTGCAGAATTGATACTTAATAGGCTCCCGGATACCTACGGCCAGCAGAGCTACTAAAACACAGAGCGGTGATACGATCATGATGCTTACTAAGTAATACTCCTCGACATATAATGGCTAATTGTATTGTTAGTGTTCATGGTATGAAGAAATGCACAGAATCTAACTTCTGCATCGCACCAAACATGAGCAATAGATTTTTTTTGAATTATCGATCTTCATAACCATAATAGTAAAACAAATATCTTTGTAGGAGAAGCACCAGCAATAACGAGTGAAAGTGAAGATATTGAAACGGCCGAGGCTGTTGGTAAGTTCGGATCTTCCAATGTTCAATTTCATAGATCAAAATAAGTGCCTTTTTATTTTCTAAAGATTGTTTTAAAACTTAATAATAAAAGAAGTTATAAATATGACGACCTGTATGGCATGTTTTTCCTGATATCACGGCAAGATATAAGAGCAGAAATATCGAAGGATAACGGAATAGTGAACTTTTGTTGAGATAACAACAATTACGGGTAGTTGAATCCGAGACCACTGGGACTAGTAGGGTCTGCCAAAATATAAAACCCTGAAGCCGCCACGATGTAATGTAAATCATTCTTAAAGGGTTAGAAGGGCAACTTCTTTTTGCCTTAATGAGAAGAAAGGCACATAATCTAGTTTTTCTATGACACAAAACACAATCGAAAGATTTGGTAGAATCATCATTCTTCATGTGCATAATACTAAAACAAATATCTTTGTAGAAGAAGCACCAACAGAACCGAACACAACGAACGAAGTTGAAGATGCTGAAACAATTGAGGCTGCTGGTAAGTGCAAGTCGTCAAATGTTAAGCTTCATCTGTGAAAATAAATGCCCCTCTTACTTTTCACAAATTGTTTTGAAGCTAAATTAAAATAGAGGTACCCATATGACGACCTAAATAGCATGCATTTTGTCAATATTCCGTGAATATATAAAAGCAGAGATATAAAATAAGATACCTATGTTCTGCTAGGAAATATTAACTATTTTCCGTATAACCTGTACATGCGTAACTACAAATCTCTATTTCATAACAGAAACTGTGAGTGTACGGAATTATCATACATGCCGGAATTAATGGCCAAATCCAATTCAAGCTTGAGCTTGCCAATTTCAAACACAACCTGCATCTCTTGCATGTGAATGTGGTTGTAGGTGTAAGCAAATCAAATAGCCATATACCAAAATCACTCTCACCACGCCGACATCCACATCCTGGAATAATATTCTCCTTCAGACAATAAATGTCACATTTTTGAGTATACATGTAGAGGGGTTATCAACAATTGTGCATGTATTCTTAAAACAACCTCAGATTACTATAACGTACAGGACTCCACAAATACAAAATTCTGAAGCAATCACCATGTTATGTAAGTCATGCTCTGCGAATTAGGATGACAGCTTTCTTTTGTCTCGGCAAGAGAAAGTGAAGAACGCCTAACTTTTCTATCGGATGAAATGCGAGCTAAAGATTTTTGTAGGATCATTATTCTTCATATGCATAATACTAAAACAAGTCTCTTTGCAGAAGACGTGCCAACAGCGTCGAGCACGAATGAAAGTGAAGATGCTGAAACAGCCGAGACTCCTGGTAAGTTGAACTCCTTAAATGTTAAACTTCATCCATCAAAATAAATGCATTTTTCGTTTCGTAAAAATTATTTTGGAGTTAACTTTTAAAAAAATTAAACATATAAGGAACAAAATAACATGTCTTTTTGAAAACAGTGTACAAATGTCACAGGAAAAATATAGGAAGGAAACCGAAGAACACACTTGTCTGAAAAGGCTGTGTATTCTTAATGCAATCCGGGACCATTGCAGCCAGCAGCGCTCTCAAAATATAAAACCATGAAGCAATTATGATGTTAGGTGGGTGATGCTCTCTGAATTAGAATGGCAACAATTTGTGGTCTCGAGCAGAAGTGCACAGAACCTAGTTTTTCTCTCGCATAAAATATGCACGACACAATTTTGTAGAATTGATATTTTTTCATATACATGATACTGAAACAAACATTTTTTTTTAGAAGAGGCACTAACAGCATCAAGGACAACGAGTGAAAGCAAAGATGCTGAAGCGGTCGAGTCTGACGGTAAGTTGAATTTGTGGAAGGTTAAACTTCATGCATCAAAAGACACGAGTTTTTCATTTCCTGAAAATTGTTCTGAAGTTAAATTTAAAGAAACAATTATACATATAAGAAACTAAATAGCATGTTTTCTTTTGAATTGTGTGCAAATGTCACAGTAAATATAGAGAAGGAGAATCGAAGAATTCACGTTGTCGGAGAAAGTATGCATTCTTAATGCAACCTGTGATCGCTGCAGCCAACGGGACTCACAAATTACAAAATCATAAAGGGGCCATGATATTTTGTAACTCATGCACCCTGAATTCGATTGCTACCTTCTTTCTTCTTGATACGAAGAAGTGCAGAGAATTTGATTTTTCTATCGCATGAAATATAATCTAAAGATTTTTGTAGAATCATCACTCTTCATATGCATAATACTAAAACAAATGTCTTTGTAGAAGAAGCGCCAACAGCATCAAGCACAACCAGTGAAAGTGAAGAAGCTGAAACGGCCGAGTCTGACGGTAAGTTGAATTTGTGGAAGGTTAAACTTCATGCATTAAAAGAAATGTGCTTCTCATTTCCTAAAAAATGATTTTGAAGTTAAATTTAAAGAAACAATTATACATATTAAAAACTAAATAGCATGTTTTCTTTTGAATTGTGTGCAAATGTCACAGTAAATATAGAGAAGGAGAATCGAAGAAAGCACTTTTTCGGGAAAAGAATGCATTCTTGATAGCACGCAAGACTGCTATATTCAGTAAGGTTTTCCAAATATAGAATGCTGAAACCGTTACAATGTTAAGTAAGGCTTGCTCTTGGAATTGGAATGGCAAATCTTATTATTCGTTGTCGTGATAAGAAGAACTACAGAGGCTAATTTTTCTATCTCATGAAATACCTGATAAAGATTTTTGTAGAGTTATCATTCTTGATATGCATAGTACTGAAACAAATATATTTGTAGGAGAAGCACCGGCAACAACAAATGAAAGTGAAGATGTTGAAACAGTCGAAACTGATGGTAAGTTTACGTTATCAAATGTTAACTTTCGTCAAACAAAAAAATTCTGCTTTTATTATTTTAAATTTATTCTGGAGTTAAATTAAAATGAAGTTGCATTTATGACGAACTCAGTTACATGCTTTGTTTTAATATTATGTGAATATATTCTAGCAAGCATATTGAACGAAAACAGAGGAATACACTTTTCTTAAATTTAATTTACCCTTAATGGAATTCAAATCTGGTATGACCAGCATGAGACTCATAATACAAAATGCTGAAATGACTACAAAATTGAATAAGTCATACTCTCCGATTAAGAATGATGAATCTTATTTGTATATGTTGCGATTGAGAGGAGTGTACAATGCCTCATTCTTGCATCATACCTCGCACGAGGGAGAAATTTTTGTAGATTTACTGTTCTTTATATACATCTCATTGAAACAAATATCTTTGTAGAAGCAAAAACAGCAACATGGACCACAACTGATGAAAGTGAAAATGATGAAATGGTACCAATGGTTGGTAAGTTCCAACCCTCTAATTTCAAATATCATCTATCGAAAGAATTACCCTTTTCATGTTTTCAAAATTATTATTTAGAAGCTAATTTTTCAAAATAATTACACATGATGAACCTAAAAGTATCTTTTCCTTTGACATTTTGCCTAGATATCACAGCAGATATATAGATTTGAAAGCAAAGAATATACTTTTTCTGAAACCGTATTTCTGTTTTAATAGAACCCCAAACGGACGAGATCAGCGTGGCTGCCAAAATACCAAACGCTGAGACGATTACAATGCTAGGTAAGTGATACTCTCCGAATGAGAATGCAAATATTATTATTTGCCACCATGAGAATTAATCCACAATAGCTAGTTTTGCATCAGGCTGAGTACGAGCGATAAGTGTTTTTATACAGTTATCATATATTATACACAAACTACTGTAGAAAGAACACCATCAAGTAGAACTCTTGAAACAGTAGAAGTTCCTGCAGGCAAGGCTGTCGGTAAGTCAAGTTCTTTCAGCTATAGACTATGCCGAAATTCACTTTATCTTCGATAGCTTAAATTATAGAGTATCATAAACGACCGGTACGTTTTCAAAGAAAATTGGTATGATTTTGTGAGAAACAATGTTTCTATACAACTTATAATGAAATCAGAGGTTGTTATTATGATTCGAAATGAAAAAATATATTTTTTTATTACTGTTTTTCCTTTCATGATTCGTTTAGAACAGTATATATAATAGAAACAGGTAGTTCTGTATTAGTTTTGCACCTGTTTTGAAAATATATTAAAAAAGACTGAAAGAATTGTAAATATTTTTACTAACTGTGGATCGCAAAAGTGATCGTTTTCTATTGTGCAAAGTTGATTTACCTAAGAAGTCATTTTTATTCGGAAATCATAAGTCTTTGTTAACGAATATACGAAATGTCACTGATTAGAAGAACTTCGTAATAATTCAAAAGCCATGATGTCACGAAATATAACTCATAAAAAAAGAAACTATGAAGTCGATCTCAATTGATTATATTAATCTCACAATGGATTTGTTCAGTTTGTAATTTGAAAAGATCTGATGCGTTTCGAAACGTACTGTTGACGCATGAAATTAATGCAATCAATTGCAAGCTTTCGTAAAAGAATACATCAAATAAAAACGGTTTTTTTCTTTGAAATGACTTGAACGGTAACCAGCACATATATACTAGAAATCGACTTGAGATATCGAGTTCAAATAGATCACATGGAAGAATTAATTATAATAAGCATAACCTGACAGGTTAGTTTGATTGCTCTCATGATAAATATTTTGAGAATGATTAGCGTGTTATTAGTTTAAAACACTAGATGACTATAATTAGTACGGTTGTCGTTTAAATATAATATTTCTTTTAAGGTGACGCTGCTTCAATACCCGATGTATCTTCAGAAGAAAGAGTCCAAGAGAACCCACCTGAAGGTAAGTTGTATGCTTTTATCAATCAATATCAATGTAGAAGCATAATTTCTGTATTGTTCATGTTGCAAATGTTCTTGTGTGCGTATTATACAAGCTTCTATTCTAACCGGTTGCAGTAGATGTTAGAGTAACAAGCAAAGGTAGAGGCACACGATTGAATGACGACATTTATAAAGACGGTCCGCATATACATAGTTTACAGTTGCTTTGCTCGATCATTCAAATTCTACTATACGGCAATTTTGTTAAATTATTTCCCATTGCTGTTCAATGAGATTTCATAGAAGTAGTATTTTATTGAGTATTTCGAAAAGGAAACTTTGGAAATCTTTATGACAAAGAGATGCATGCAGACTTTCACAGCTTATACTGACTTGCAAGCGATTTCTAAAATTTCTTACCGATATTTTTCTTATTGTTGTTCGCCAACGTCTTAATAATCCAATTCTAATTCCATCATTTAATGCTTTCTTGGATATAGTCAGAAGAACGAACACGCTTGATCATTCATGAGTTTGTTTTTCATCTGGGATTTGTTTTTCTTTCGCGTTTAGATGATGGAATATCTGCCCAATCGATGGTGCCAGCCGACGATAATGATGACGAAAGAGAGGAGTCAATCATGATCACTAATGAAACACCAGATAGTAATGCGATCCCGTTCTCTGAGAGACAAAACGTCAAACAAATGAAACTTGTTGATACGCCAGAAACTCAGAAAAATGAATATCCTCGAATAAAACAATCACCTTCAAATAATGCTGCTGTATTCAGCCCAGAAAGCATGCCACACACAGGTGCGGCAACATGTGAATCGAATCATGTGCATGATATCAGCTTTGAAACACAACCTTATCAATACAAGAGCGTAGACACAGACAGTGGAGAATCTATTGGTCTCCTTGTCAATCTTCTGCGAAAACGCATTACTCCAAGATTAGCATCAACACCACGGGAAACTAAATCCGGTTGTCCACCAGGCGACATGTTGGTCGAATACATTTACGAACATGATATTTACAATCAGGTTTTTAATTCATCCATGCAAGAGTTGCATTCGCCTGCTGTACAAAACCTTCAATCAAATATTGTCGATTGGACAGTTGAAGAAATTTATAAACGTAACTTGGCAGCTGATGTAACTAATCATGTGCGTCTTACACGAATGGTAGATGTTAGCAAGGAATATAATAATAATCCAGTAGTTCGATATTATGTTTCAATTGTTGTTCGGAAGACTCTGATTCCAGTCTTTCGACGTATTCTCACACTGGTCTTTGATAAACTCCAAAAAGAATATTTTGCTGCATCGAACACAGAGATCGATTGGAACAATATGGTTTCAATTCCAATACAATAGCCGACATGATAACATTTCAAACACGTGAACAAATATTTATCCACAGTTCTTGACAGTTTTTATTTCATCAGAGTGCTTCATTTGAATTGCTTTTTTGGTTTAAATCTCAATAAACTTATTCACACTCTCTGCTTAACATTTTTTCAATTTTCTATAACTATAACTAGTAATACAACGTCATTAAAAAAGGCTCAAAACAACAAATCATTCATATCGAATCGTAGAAAGGTACTTGTCACCAGATACTACCGGGCAGCATTCTTTTGCTGCTTTTACATCCCTTTCGAATTGAATGGTCAATGCCAGATCACTTGATAGTCTCGAATCACTTCTACGTTTCATATTTGTCACCAACAATATATTAGCTCTTCCAGCTTTTCCATAATTTAGATAGAACTTCCAAAATAATCAAATTTTTGTCAGTGGGTCATTTTATTCACTCCATGTGAGACCACAACAAAAAATAGTAGCAGTATTTTGTGCTACAGTATGTAGAAAGACATGCATGAAAAACATAGGATGATGATATCACCATAGTTTCGAATGTTTCGTATATTCTTTCATTTTCCTACGGCCGCTTCCTTTTCGACGACAATGACGACGACACTCATGGAGAATTCTGGTCACATGAGTTTATTTCAGAGATTAAAATAAAAGTAAGAACGATACACAGTGAGTATTTTTTGAATGACAGACGGATATGTGTTGTTTTTGTCTTTCTCAGAAATAATTGTATATCGCACCGAAAATCATCTTTATGAAAAAACTATTTTTCGAAAAAGTTTTTCGACGAAAAACAGATGATGAACAGCATAAGACTTAATTTTTTCGAGAAAATATTTTTCTTCAAAAATCTTTTATGCTATATATCGTTCAGCAAAGTTGAATGCTGTGATTTCAAATGTCGCATTTTTTGAGCGCGTGAGTTTAAAGAAGACAATTCCAGATTAGTAAACGTGATGTTTTCGATGTTATTTACAGACTATCATCACGCCACTTTGGGATCGTTATATATAATCTGCATATCGGTCTTCTCTCAGATCAGATGAAGATTTACGAAACTCTTCTCATTTTCGGACAAAAAGAACTATTTACTAACGAAATATGACGAATTTGAATAATAATAATGATAATCTATATGGAACAGTGAAGTATTGATAGAATAATATTAATGAATTTTATTTTATATTAGTGTAGACTTTTATTTTTTTTTAGTCTGCCATTCTTCGCCAAGCTCTATGATTCCTACAGACTTATGTAAATAGTGAGAACTCGTCGCGAACGCCAATATTTTCGCATTTTTTCGTCGAATTCCCATGTTATTTCGACCTGAAGCTGCCGTGAAATTCCATGACACACTGTGGCAATATCCTAGAGGAGAAAATCACCACACCATGACCGTTCTCTTTGAAATATTTCCCATCACCAAAAAAGTTAGAGAAGCTTATCGTACTCCTATATGAAATCAAAGGAGTTCATAGGGGAATTCTAGGTCCTATCTACTAATACACACACTAGAAAACAACTGTATCCGAAAAGACCTTTTTCCATAGCAAGAAACTATTTATGCTTGAAAATCGTCTTATCTGGGTCTGTTGCTTAAAGAATATTTTAACAAGTTTTTTCATAGAAGTAGCCTTTTCATACTTAAAAGTCACGTATCCACAAGATTTTCATCAGAAAAATAACCTTTTCGTGCTGATTTTCATAGATATCGGTAGATATCGCTTAAATATAAGCTGTTCTGTAGTTGCTTTTTTTAACAAAAGCTTTGAAAGACCTTTTCTATGATTGTTTAATAATGTCTCTTTAAAATTTTATGAGCTACAAAGAATTTGGGAAATATATCTTGAAGACATTTTTGGGCAAAACAGGCATTTTGCTACTTGACGATTCCATTTGACGAGAGTAGCATCGAGACAAGCCGAGGTCTTTTTTCATAGAAAGATAGATTGATGTGTGAAGATGGAATGTCGATCTTGTCTTTCATTACAACCTCATTCTCATTCCCAGAGTACCTATACACCACTCTAAGATACCCAGATTCACACCTATACTTTCAATTTGAACATTTCTAATTTCAGTAAAAAGTTAGTTTCTAAATCGAATAAGAAAGAAACGATCGATCTTCTAAATTCATTTGAGAACATAGAAAAGAAGTGCGTGCCATTGTTGATGATTTTTCACAATAAACTATGCTGTACTGTAGGATTGTTGTTAGATAACATGTTTACTATAGTGTCCAATTTACTTTCTACTCCATTCATCTTTTCTTCAAGGTGTCCGATTTGAGTTTTAAGTCTTGTAAGTGATATATGATTGGTTTTCTGCTCGTCGTATACATCATTGAGTATTGTCATTAAAGATTCATTGTCATTTATTGCGTTTCGCTCTTCTTGTTTGATGATACGTGCTTGTCGAAGAGCGGAGTGTAAGCGATAAAGTGAATTAAATGTTGCTCGATAATGATGACCGTTTCGTTTGAGAAACCATGCTCGAAAAGAATATTGAATGATTCGCATTGTCTTTTCCCTATGCGCTCGAACCCGATTGATTCGATGGATAAAATCAAGAACATATTGCTCAGATCGATTTAATGAAATCTTGCTTGTAAACACAGCAACCAAAACGGCCGCAGCAAACACACCAAAGAAAGCAGTAATGGTGGAGACACCTAGAGAAAAACTTTCTAGATTTCAAATAATTTGTTTTTCTTGCAGATTTCGAAATTTCTATTATATGGTTACCAAATAAATAGCAACTGAGCACCTTTGAACCTCTAAAATAGTTTCAGCCCTCTGATTAAGATTCCGTGTCTTTGTGTGTGACCTCTCAGATCAAACATATTTAGCTGAAAGGAAAACCAAATAGAAAAAAACATATCTTTTGAGATAAAAATAGTGTAAGTTAAATCCGCGCGTAATATTATTTAAAATAATGATTGTCTGCTAAACACACTAACAGCTGAAAGTTCTCAACTACATAATAACAACATTTTTTCATGGGTGTTGTGGGTATTACTACAACGATGAGGCACTTTAATCATCTAGAAGTAGGACGTAGTTTGTTGACTCCGCTTCCAGGCTTATTTCACTTAATTATCAAGCCAAAGGTGCTCATCTTTGATTACAAAATACATACGCTGATCAAGCTAATTACAAGCATTCATCTCTTTCATTAGTACGACGACCAATATGAATTCAAATTATGGAACCTTCCTCTTCTTGCCTAAGAAACATACGAAGAACTATTTTTCTTGTTTGATTTTCATCTCTATAAATTAACTTTGCATTTGTTGAATCAGTAAGAAAATTGAATAATAGCGGTGGAAATCTAGAAAATGTGGTGATTGGACTTTATATGGCAAGGTAAATCGCCGCACTGCAAAATGTTGTATAGACAGATCATTACGGATAAAATATTGCAAGATTTGATTGTACAATATATTAGCCCAACTCTTATTGATTTTGTAGGAAGTAATGATGATGTGTGAAAAAACGAAATCGTGAGAAAATCCTGAAGTTTCTGAAAAAAATTGAATTCTGATTTTGAACAGGATTGATACATTTATAAAAACTACAAAAGCTTTTAGAAGTACACTCGAAAAATCTTACTAAAACTGTTCTTAAATTATGTTGAAAAAAGAAAAGATCCAAGAGATATACGACACATTGGCAATGTCACCCCAAACTTACATTTCGTTAAAAGTATGTGAAGCATTTTTATACATAAGACTCTTTTAGTAAACCTAGGCGAAAGTGCACGAATCGATTCCAGCTGAAAAAATTGTAAAAAATGTCGAAACTTGGAACTAGGACAACGACGTTTTGATTCAATGATCGGCTTTTTCTATTTTCAGGAAGAATCGGCCAGAACAAGCGTAACCTATCGACTATACGAGCATCGCATAGCAGCTTGCAATCGAAACATTTCCCAGGATTTTCTGACCCGTTTCTGCAAGAGATACACTAGAATCGGACATTAGTATTATTGACCTAGTATAGTAATGGAGAATTTTTATGGATTTTTTTGAATATGTGAATCCTTTTTCTTAATTTAGAATTGAACGTTTTTAGAAACTATAGTATTTCCGTAGCATTTTTTCTATCTTCGTCACTACCTTCTACAAAACTAATTGTCGATGCGCCAATTTATGATACAATGAAGTCTTGCAGCATTTTGTCCCCAACAATTAGTGCTGCGACGAAAAATCCTAGCACCAAAAATACATCTTTGAAAGCTTAGACGCATTTCTCAATAAACCTTTTGATGCTTCATCATTACAAAGTAATTCTTAAACATTTTTATAAAAGTTTTCAAGTATTATGTTATACTCAGATCAGCATCCTATCAATTCTGCTTCCTGTTGTCATCCTTCTTTCATGGTGAATGCTGATAATTCAATCTAGCTTAGAAACACCTATCATGATCTTGCTGATTTTTTTGAATAAATACTTATAACCATTGAGCTTTCGTGCAATTGAATTTCTCAGAATTATCCATGATAGTGAATGGAATATCTGCTATCTCAATATCGCGTATCTTTATTGTAGTGAATTGGTCCTCGTTTAAATTAATGAGAAAATCTTCGGCTTTCCAATACTCATACTCAAGATTCTACGTAAAATAGAATCCCATAGGGGTGTTGATTAATGCTTTATAAACGGTTCAGTTTTTGAAACTATACATAAATCATTATGAAAATATACATGAGTTTCTAGCGTCTTCATGAATAATATACATCTTACAAAAGAATATATTATTTTAGTGAAACATTCTCTAAAACTCTCAATCGAAGATAGACATTATCTATTAGAATATTAAAATATTCATAAATAAAATTGATCATAACACAATATCTATGTTGACAGAGTTGCAAAAAGTCTATCGAAATTTAGGCACGATATCTTATGCTTGAAAGTGACGGGTTTCTACAATTTCTTTAAGGATCATATGATTTCTGTAGTCTTACCTTGGCCACAATAAGTCAGAGGCGTAACATCACCGTATCCTGAAAGAGTAAGAATCCTCATGATATTATAGTTGTTCACCTTCGATATTTAACAGTAAAACTACTGACCGACAGTTGTAAATGTTACTATTGTGAGCCATATTGCACTGCTGAATGTCGATGTAGATTCGGTCGATTGTGATAATAACGGATTTATCGGCCACCACATTGCTTTTTCACATACACGCAATGACCAAGTAGCGATAAGTAACGTTACTATCATGACAAATGTCCAACTGAGAGCTGGATAGGTTTGTAGCAAGGCTCGAAGGATAAACGAAATGGTTATTGGAACTCGATTGAGATAGCCAATGGTACGCGATGAAGCTGCACTCACCAGTGGTGAATGCAATGTTACACTACGTGCAATGAGATAGAGACGAGCAAACACTATTAATTAAGAGAACAATTTGATTATGATAGCATATAATAATGCATTTTCTTCACTTACTTGGCAATGTAAGAAACATTTGAATCCCACCAGAATTATTTAACAATGAAGATATTGATGATGGTTTGTTATCGTAAGGAAATGGATGGATACCACATACGAGAGCTTCACTTAAGATAATGACAATTGCTGGAATTGTTACCGTGACACGCCAATCAGCAATGTGATTGTTAATAGCATATAGTCGCATATTGATTGAATGATAATAAAATACAAGTCCGACTAGTATTCCTGTTGAGATACCTATTATAGATCGAATGAGAACGATACTAGTTGCATTTACTTGATTAAGCCGCAGTTCAGTATCAATTATCATGAGCACCAAACCAAACACAGCAATTAAAGACATTATATCATTTATTTGACGACGACGATAATGCAAATTTCTACGTTTGATCAGTTGATCTCTCATCGAAGTTATTGCCTCTTGATGATCGTGTTTCGTGCTATTGTTTTGTTGAGACATTGGTAGAGATGCAACAAATTCAATTGCTGTTACGAGATTCTTTTTCATTTGCCCATCTGCCAATGGTTCTTGACTTCGACTCTGCTGTCCTTTGTCACAATGGTTTGATTCTGAGACGAACTAGACAAAATTGCAAGTTTGACAATTGAAATAGGATTAACGGAAGCCTTATCGTTCGAGTAGCATGTTTTGATCCTCAAAATAATGCATATAAATTTCGGTTGAAGCTGGGAATTTCTATTCGTTAAAATTTACATATCGTTAAAACATTTCTTGTGGAATAGAGCCTTACGAGTATCTTTGCTCGACCGTGATAGTTAGCGACTTCTAAATATATATGATAATTGTTAACCAGAAGTGGTAATCCTCCAACAAGTTTAGATATCGTTTCCTGGGTGATGTGTGAGATGCAAAGGTTTCATTTGTTTTACAATAAAATGCTAATAATTCATGAGTCACAAGAGGTGAACATTTTTTCCTCTTACCAAAATGTAGCTGCGACTTACCATTATCTACGAGATGAAGTTGAAGTGGTAGTTCTTAATAGTTACTGAAATACAGCTATTTTTACGATCGAGCGTCATTTTTGAAGTCTGAGACTCTTCCAAAAAAGGTTCAAAACTCACTTCAGAAATATTATTTTCATTTCAAAATTGTACCAGACAGTCTAAAAATTTCTTTCGATTATTTACACAAAGTATAAGAGTTAACTAATGCATGATTCGAGTAATTCATTGAAAATGAAGACTTACTATCAAAAGATACATAGAGAGACAAGGGTAAGAAACAAAGGATTGTTTATTTCTACACATATTATGTAATTAATATCTATCATAATCGTATATAAATATAATAGTTAATGTGTAGAAGAAAAATATCTATAAGTTAAATATTACTAAAAACACCTCACTCACTCGAAGTCGAAGTCAGTTAATATATTTTGTATCTTTTACAATTCCCATACACTTGCAAGCAAAATTAATGGGATATTTAGATCAGCCGATAACATTACATTGCTGCATCCCGATATCTTTCTGTGCTCGCGAGCTTTTCAAAACATAAGAAACTTTAAAAAAGGGTGCAGAATTCTATATGCTGATCTTCAAAGGGTTAATTAAGTACTGAAATATCAAACATAGATTTTGATACGAACGACACGGTTATTCATAAATTTGTCTGATTTTATGTAATTTTGAGAGATTGTGGGTGGTTTGCTTTAGGAATACAAAAAACCATTAAGAATTGTATAAAATACCCTTGAAAGCTAAGAACAACTGCCAAAGTCACAAATCATAACCACTCACCTTTTTTCGGTTTGCTACTAGGAAATCATATTTATGAGTAAAAATCTATAACGTTGCTACTTTTCAAGCGATTGAAAATGATTTTTCGATGATCTAATTCCAGTGTTAAGGTCGTAGGAATCGGTATGTTTTATTTAATTCCATTCCGGCTCAGACTCCTGCAGCTTTTCTGACGTTTCGAAAACTTTCTTCTTACTAGATCCCAACACGATTGTTACCCAACGAATTCCCACCAGTTCAAAAAGTGTTGCTCAAGACTTAGTCGGAAATCATCAGAGTTTGTCCGAAAGAATCAATGATAGAATCCCATTGCAAATGAATTAATGGAACCGATCGGTTCCAATTGAACGAAAATAATCTGGTCATTTTTAAATAAATTTCACAGCTTTTGTGAAACGCGCTTGCTAATCATTCGTCAAGTATGTAGAAAAGAAAGGGGTTGCAATCACTTTATCGAAAATAGCTTTGCCGACGCATCACTTTGCCGACACCGCTTTGCCAACAAATTGTTTTGCCGACATGTACACTTTGTCGACAATTTATTTCGCCGACAAAAAATTGAAGTCAAAAATAAATTTAAATTTATTGTAGATACAGTGATATATATGTCAGCGTTCATACTTGAATACGTCCAATCTCGGATTGGTCTAGGCCAATGTCACATTGGACGTACTATTTTCAGGCGAATCTTAGATTGCCTAGGCTAGTCCGAGATTGNTTTTTTTTTATTTATGATAGGTCGAGTCCTCTCGTCCCATTTCAGCCGTACCAATAACGGTACGATCAAATCTTCTCCCTTACTTTTGCTCTATACTTTCTATGAATAGTCGCAATCAACATCCAGAAAGATGACGATTCATGTTCGAAGAGATGATTCCATCTTCTGTGGGTGATTGTTGTGAATTATTGCCCGTAGTCGTTTGTCCACCCTTCGATATTGTTATCAATTGATCTTCATTGTCACATTCAATATAGTACGGTGCAGTTGGCGTCTTAAAGTAAACGAGAGAAAGTATAGGTACAGTCTTTATACATTGTAGATGATTACTTTAATGGGCGAAAGCGGTGGTATAGTAGCATGCAACGGCATTTTTTTATTGCTTCGTTTAACTTGTGGACTAGAAACAGCCTGTTGTAGTAGTTTTTCTCGTGTCTCCATATACCAATGATAATAATTGAATGCTTTGTTCAATTGATCGTTACATCGAAGAAGATCGACTAAGAAAAACAAGATAGAAAATTCGAAATTCACTCATATATCTACCAGCAATATCCTCGATTGCCGTCAACGATAGAAGGCCAACAATGCGTGCTTGCATCATTTTACAGACCCTGTATAAATCCTAGTTAAAAAGAAACAAAAATTAATTCATTTGTTTTTCTCTAGATTTTGTTAACCGTTAATAATTGCCAATCTTGTTGATGCTCATTGCCAGGCTCCAATGTAGCAAGCATTTCATCGAGTACTTCAACATTTATATGAACAATGTCGAGTTCACTACGAAGTTTGCCAATCTGTTCATCGGATAAATGTCGAATAAGTACTGTCCTATTGCTATTATTCAAATACGGATTAGAATAACCCGATTCATCGCATCGATTAGATATAGATGAAGTTTTCTGAAAATGAACAGGCATTGTATATAAACAGGTCTTCTTTGTCATTTTACCGGTCTAGCCATTGTTCTGGGTGTTGATTGCGACTATTCATAGAAAGTATAGAGCAAAAGTAAGGGAGAAGATTTGATCGTACCGTTATTGGTACGGCTGAAATGGGACGAGAGGACTCGACCTATCATAAATAAAAAAAAAGTCGATTGTTATTGTTTTGGAAAGAATGATTCACTTTGATGGGTAACGTCACTTTCATAGTATGGCTTTTATCAACCGGTGGAAATGTATAACCTTGTCGTTTGCATTCTTGATAAAGTTCTTGAATAATTTGTAAATCAGAATCATGACGAAAAACTAATGTCCAATGCTGTCGTTATTTTGTCATAGAAATAAGTGAATCTGTATAATTAAATATATAAACAAGATATTCTTACTTGAATCATGCCAAGTACTTGTTCTTCAATCGGTATTGGTGTATCATTCTTCGGCGCGATAACACTTTTCAGGGCTTTGAGAAATTCTTCATTTGCTACATGTATATGAAATATTTTTCCACAATTGTTTACTAATGCATCAAGCAACTAATATAAACATAAACAATCGAACAGAATAGAAAGAAATTTAAATGACATACAGTAAGTGTTAATGCAATCGATCGCCATCCATGAGTGACTGAATTCTTCTGTAACTTTTTTCTAATTTCTATTATTGCCGTTTCAGCACTTTGAAAAACATGTTTTAAACATTGAATGTAGGAAAAATACTTCAATACCTATTTTTATGTATAGCTACATCGTCACAAATCTGCATGATCATTGTCCAATCTTCGTTTGGATTAGTTGGATCTGTCACTAGTTCTATGGCCCTTTGAAGCGATGTTGTCGACATTCTTATTCATAAAGAACGATCCGTACTCATGAAGGTCAATGTCGTCTATAATGTCAATATCTTCAAAACTAATATATTCAATTTACTGATGAGACAAAGATGAATTTCACAAGTGAATATTCTAATATTTGTAATATAGCACATTTCGATGCATAAAAGCCTATTTTTTTCTCGTCTTCAGCGCATGCAAAAAATCAAGTAGAGAAGAAAAGATCAGCAATAGTAAACGTGACTTCTTTAAGGAGAATTTTTTTCTTTTATGTAAACAACAGTCAAAATCAACAAACGAACTAGCAAAAAGATGGTAAAAAATTGATGTGAGCCTTTGCGCGTATAATTAGATTCTGGATGAAAAAAAGGGCAGACTGAGAAAGAAACTACGAGAATCATGAAACAAAGAGGAGAAATTAAAATGTTAAAATAGAAAGAAAAATAACCAGTACCGAGAAATCTTCGTGAAAGTAGTAATACAAGCAATTGGAGGTTACTTTGATTCGAAAAGTGTGAAACCAATCGGTGTGTGCTCTTAAATCGAGAATTGTCATTATTCAGTATACTAATGTGTAGGGAACTTAATGATTAAAAGCATATAATTCACATGTAGACCATAAATTTGTTTAGATTTCTACCAACACTTATTTCTAGGCGTTTTAAACAAATCAAAACAGTTGTCAGAGTGACTCGTTTCTGATTCCGACAACCACTGGAATTTTTTCTTCATAACTAATACGTATTTCCAAAAATAGCTCGTGTTGGAATTTTGACTATTGTTTTGCGCTGATCATTAAAGCTTTAATAGTTTGAGAGTATAAGCTATCTGATCATAAAAATAAGCCTTTCAATTTATGAAACCTAATGAAGACAAACATTTAAAAGAATGAAATTCATGTATTTTCCAATTAGTTATGATTTGCTTATTGGTAATGGAACTCTTTGTGCATTGTTTGCTATATAAAATCTGATAAAGTCAGTCTAGCGTTCCTATACTACCTGTCCACAAGCATACATTATAGGCAATACAAAATTCTCGAACCATGCAATACATATCTACATCTTCGTTCGATCAGTTTACTTTCGAGTAATTTCCAATGTTCATATTCATCTTAGATTAGATCTATATATAAATCATTGAGTTTAAATTTGAAATTGTGTACTTGTCCTAAACAACACTCTGACCTGTGATAAACTTATTTTGATTAAAGAGATAATTTCTTTTCTTCTATCGAAAATGAATTCTGTATTTCCCAAATTCATAGAAGCCTGCCAGATTATACTACCAAATTGAAACTTTTTTTATGAATCAAATAATATCTCGAAGACATCTGGGGTCAAAGAGACCAAAATGGCTACATAAAGCGAAATTTTTTTCAGAATCTGAAGTTTACTCTAAAGAAAGTATACAATATTAAAGTGAAAAGCGAACCATTTGATTCAAATCTATTTAGTTTTCAAATGACGAGAAACCTCAAACAGAATTGATATCATACCAATTTCTAATCATGTATTAGAAATTTTTGAAACGTGATGTCCTCATATATGACTATTTTGTGGGTAGTTTATTGTCAAGGCTATTGGCAAGTAGCGAGATAAAAACATCAAATCCGACAATTTTTTTTAACTCGTATTCCGACTAAAAAATGAAGATCTATATCCTAGAGAAAGCTTCAAAATTATGTTCCTACGTATTGAAATTCTATTGCAATAAAAGATTTTTAGAATGCCCAATTATAGAATACAAATTTCTAGCTAAATTAGAATTTCATATTTGAATTAAGTTTAAGCAACTAACATGCTCTACTTAGACTGCTTCTACAAAGAGAAAAATATCATTTGGATTGAATATCTAGATTGGAAACTCTTCAGAATAGTTGTATTTCAAATAATTTCTTTAAAGAAGAGCGTCTCTTTTGAAAACCTAATATATTACAGATGTGAAAAGAAAGCTATGGAATTTGTATTTTAGTTACATCAGAAAATAGCTATAAGGTTTTTAAGTAGAAGATAGTTTTGATCACATACTACAAAACTAATTTTCCTAAAAACTCTACTTCAATGATAAATATTTCCATTCAAGCTTATATAAAATCAAGATTCGTCTCCATAAATATTGTTTTCGACATTATCGCTCGTTCAAATGTACCTATTGACAAATCTACGTAACTTGACAAGCCTTTCCATACAGATGATTCTGTGCTTCTGAAATTAAATGGATTTATTATGAATTAATTGTTCATTTTTTGATCATGCATCGCTCCTGATATCGTTACAAGTGTAGTAATGGTTTTTGTTGCTAAAATACTTGCTTATAATATATCATGTTTCAAATTTCCGAATCTTCGCGAAACACGGATAACAAAAGATTGAAGTTTAGCTTGAATTTAATAGTATGCGTTATTTCGAAATGTATCATTCTTATTTTTACAGAAAAGGCTTCAATAACCAAGTTCTCTACTAAACAAAATTTGAGGGTGTGATGTGTGAAAGAGACCGTCGAGACGAGAGAGAGAATGATGATAACGATCTTTCCTGTTCCCTCATCAGGCACTACAGACCTATAGCTCACACCCATATCCGCATCATTATCACCTTCGAGGAATAGAATCATCTTGAAGTGGTAGAAAAATCTAATCTGTAAACAATGATCTGTCCAGTTTTAACGCAGTTTTTATTCGATGATAGACAGGTATTCAGCTTTTATATGAAATTATTGAATAAACTTTTCTCTACAAATTTTTGTTTTTTTCAACTAGATATTGTAGAGCGACGAGTGAGAAATTTTTCAAATTATATACAATTTGCTTTTGTCAAATTCTGTTGTCAATGAGGTAAGACTTGGCATGGAATATATTGCCTGATAGATCATAATCATAAATAATCTATTTGACTGTAACACTTCGTTTTGTTAAGAATTCTTATCTCTAGAATCGTTCATTAATAGAATGGTTCTCTTGATTTCACATATTTCGGATATTGAACTTTATTTCTATATTTTAGACCAAACTTTTGCTTTTTTTATTGTTGTCAGCTGACACGTGATAGAGAAGTAGTAAAATTCTTTTCAAAAGTTAAGGAGCAAGTTCTTCAAAAATACATCCGTATGAGCTCCTTTTTTTTCTTTTTCAAATATTTCGGCAACCCAAAATAGGGCGATCTTTGTGAAAGATTGATTTTGTAAAAATATCTTTGGGAACGAGACAAATGAAAGAATATTTTTAAAAGAAAACACTTTTCTATCAACCGTTCGACGATCGGTGCCGATTTCTATTAACTGTTTCTACATAGAATAACATTCAGTTTATTAGTTTTACGTTGGCACTTCTGCTAATAATTAATCAGACAAATATTGAGAAAGCTTTCGAGAAGGAAACAATAACAAATCATGTTGTATAAAACTCGTGAAAAAGTAAATTTTTAATTCCATTATCAATTATCTGTCGGAAAGAAGCATTCTATCTTACCGGTAAAAACCAATTTCCTTGGCCTGAAAAACAATGTTTGTTCGATGAGGTATTGTTAACTTATAATAATGAATAGTCAACTTCACTATTCATTTTGGAAAGATAACGTGCTATGATGCTAAATCAAATTCCTCGCACAAATATAATCTCACCAATTGATAAAATACCAATGATTGAAGGAAAAAAGCGACCTCGTCGTCGTTCCATTATTCGTGAGTTCTGCTTAAATACATCCACTCATGCTCTACCAGGTATTGCTCGCAGTGAAAGCATCCACAATCGTATGTTTTGGTCGGTTTCATTCATTGGATTTGCTGGAATTATGATCTTTTTTATTGTTAAAGCAGTTTTGGCCTATTTCGACTATCCAACAAGCATGGATGTAACCTATATCAGAGAATGGCCTCAATATTTTCCTGCATTTAGCTTTTGTAATGGATCACCACTTCGTTATGATCAAGTTATGGAACCATTTTTAAGCTACATCAATGCAATAAATACGAATCATACAACAACAGTTAATACGTTTCAAATAAGCGATCTTTGGGATTTTCTAATTTATAAAAGCAATAGAAATGAATCAGTTGAACCGTTTTTCTTTCCACTTACTTCGATGCTTCGATCATGTACATACAATTTCCAACAATGTTCAGCACAGGATTTTATTCCATTTCTATCATCATCCTATGGTTTATGCTATACGTTCAATGCAAAACTTAAAAACAGCAGCAATGATAATATAAGATATACAAATCAGAATGGAGGTGATGGTAATCTCTACTTAGGTCTCTATGTACACAGTCATCAATATGTTCCTTATGCGGCAAATTGTAAGTGGCAAAAAAAGAGATCCATTTGATAACATGCTTTTCTGAATTTTTATGTAGCCGTTGGAGTCATTGCTCTAGTACATGACAATACGCAATTACCACTAATTGAAGCAGCCGGTCTAGAATTGGCACCGGGACGAAAGCATAAATTGGGCTATAAAAAGAAGGCAGCATACTTTTTATCATCACCATATACCAGCTGTACAAATGAAATTTCTCTTTCAATGAAAGCTATGCTTGAAAAATATAATGGCGCTGATTATGGCTATTCGGAAACAATCTGCTATCAGCTATGTGAACAAATGTACGTGTAAGTATGTCCAGAGCGAATAATATGAATTGTATTTTCAGAGAGGCAAAAACCTTTGATCTATTGTAGTTATGAACAATGTGGTTGTGTGAACCCAAATTTATGGAATACTCGCTCGATTGTTAAACCAGACGATGACGAAATCATCGTAGCACCTCTTTGCAATGTAACCGATGGATGTTATTCAATGGCGTCGAATAGACTTTCGACCTCGTCATCACTAATGGATAAGTATTGTTTAAATTGTTTACAACAATGTACGATAACAAGTTTTATTGTTCAAGCATCTTCATCACGAGCACCGCTCGAATGGGAGATGGATAATATTAAGGCTTTTGTAGAAAATTCGGCGGTAGTATTACCTACCAATTGGTCAATCACGTGGCGTGAACATATCTATGCAGATTATCTTGCTGTGAACGTTGTACGCGAAACAAATATAGTCGAAACTAATTCTCAAACAGCCACATTAGGTTTAGTTGATGTTCTTTCAAATATTGGTGGTCAAACTGGTCTATGGATTGGTATCAGTTTCCTTTCGATCATGGAAATAATTGAAATGTTTTATCGACTAATCCGACACGAGTTTCATTTGATTCGATTATCAATACAAAGAAATCAATAAATAATGACATAACCTTCATTCATTGTTTTTCTTTTGATAAAAATAAACAAATAAATACCTTTAATTCAAATGTAAATTAATAGTAATTACATAGAAATTGGATATTTTAGCCCACAGAATAATTAGCATCAGCATTGTTCAACACTAAGACCAATCACCACGAATAATGAGTTATAAAAGTTGCACGTGTCAATTTTATCAAACACTGGAAATGCATAGATCTGAGAATGTTTCAATCCATGTTAATTTGTTCCAATCATTATAGGTTTCTCCAGTATCCTCTACTATTTTCGAAAAATAGCTTGAGATCCTTCAAAATAACTAGCCCGAGTTTCTCTAACAGATGAACAATATCTAGGTTACTTGGCTCTTTAAAATTCATTCGCTCTGGATAAAAGAATTTTGCAGGGGTATTTTCTACTAATCAGATGTTTTTTTTTGTCTATTTTCACAAGTTTTCGTGTAATTTTCAGAAACAATAGAATAGTCAAGTAATTGGGACACCTTTGATATTATAATTGAAATAAACAGCACAAATCATTTTAAAAAATCTCGAAATACGTTACGAAGTTAAAAAATCAGGACTGAGTGTCATTCGAGTGTGTGTAAAAGTAATTTCTTTACCCATATCCATACTCATCCCTGGTCAACTGTAGTATGTCTACCATTTTCAATATCTATCATCTTGGTAAAGACTGTTCTCATGAGAAACCTATCCAAAATTGAACAGTAGCGACTGTGCTGTTCAATGAATTATGGTGAGCGATGTAAGTTACATTCAAACTCGACTTTCTAAACGTACTCATACGCTGTCAAAAAGTTTTTTCAAGACGTTTCAAATCTTAAAATGTCAAAATTCATGCGTAGGCAAAAAAATGCTTTTCTCATACAGAATCAGATAAACGCAAAACAATAAGTTGCGGGATTCAAAATAACTTTTTTGATGAAAAATAACACCAATGGCAGCAATTTCCGCGAGAGCGCATGTAACCTCTAGAAAAACAGAAAAAAAAACAAATCAAAGAAATTAGCGAGAACATTAACTACTCAGTTGCCCAAGACTAGAAAAAGGTGTCACTTTAACTTCTTTAAAATTTTTTATTCAAAGAGCGCAAAATATACTCTGATGTGGCGTTTAAACAAGGTTGAAATTAATCTCGGTGACTTGTTTATAATAAAAATACCTATCCCAGAATCCAAATTGATTATGACAGTTGGTATATGTCTTCATATTACATTCAAGTATAAGAGTCAACATGACGCATACCATGCTTGTGTTTTATATACACTGAATAATTTAACATTTCTTTTTTTACAAATTAAGATTTCCTAAAGCAAACATTAGATAATAAATATTTTAATCAAGTAATTTCGAACAAGATTCACAATTAAGGCCGTTATCGGGTCCGCAAATACCATCATGGTATTTTGCTTGCTTTTCTGGTTTTGGCATATACTTTGTGTCGCAATAAAATAAGCCTATTTTTCCTGTGTTGCCTTTTTTCTCTCATCATTATACCTTGATTGTATACCACCGTAAGTTCGACGAATGGGGCAGTTTGGGCCGTTATCTGGGCCACAATAACCATCTACGACAAACCTACCGAATGGTACTTTATTGTCTTTCATATTACGCTTTCCACAAGAGAATAAACCAGTAGTACCTTGTTTTGGATTTCATGTGCCGATTCTGATTACAGGTGAATACAAAGTGTTGAGAGCGAGTTTATCACCATTATTTAGACATTTATCGTTATGAGATACCCAGAGAATACGGCTAATGATTGTGTCCTTCTGAGTAGGATAGTGCATGATAAAATCATCTTTGTATCTACTGATTGACATACCCACTAAACCATAGTTGACCCTATCTTCACTCAGACATTGAATGTATTGACTGCGGTCTACACGTTGGTGTTCGTTGTGAATCCCAATGCATGCAGTAATTTGTGTAGTACATTACCCTTGGTGTTCCATCCCAGCTCTATATCTTGTTCGCCTTCTTTCATTCCAACACAAGATCTACTGCTTGAACCATGGAAAATACTAATACGGTTAGGCACTGTCTTGCTATAGCTCAAATGGATGCTGGGTGCAGCTTCTTCGATATTGTGTATCGCATTCAGAACTGATGTTCGGTATTCTTTATCAAGCTTTTTATCAAAATAGTAGTGAACAGTAAGTGGTTGATCATTCAATTGAGCTTTTGCATTAGTTACTGTTTGAATTAGTAAACCAATCCATCGTATAGCACTTGCATATACACTTCCTTATGTAAAGGCCATGGTTTTTTGTATTCTAAGACAGTTATCGACTGAACTATTTCAACAATTTCTGCAAATGATTGAGCCAACACAAAATTTCAAAAGTCAAAGTAATGCACTTTATGTACAATCTTACGAATATAGGTGTTTCAATATTTGCATACTTGTGTATGATATTGTGTTTCTTTGCTTTAGAGTAAGTGTATTGGATCTTGAAAATGTAATTCAAATCCACAAAATATGCATTTCCCGACATCAAGACTTTTAAAACAACAGCGAAAAAGAATTATTGTCAATCTTCCGATGCGTACACTTTTTCACGAGAATAATATTGGTTTTTTGAAAAATAAACAAGTAGCGCTGTTCTAAAACATGCAGGATCGGGACGAAAAACATTCTTTTACTAAACTCTAGAATGTTGGTGCAAGACTTTGCTTCATTCACAGTCATGTACGAATCATTAAGGAAATATATGGTTACAGGATAAAAGTGGACATGCATACCTACTTGTGACTCTATTCTTACGATGGTATGATGTCAGAAAAAGTATGTTTTGCGTTATTATTTTTCGTACTCATAACTAAGACTATTTATCATGAAACTGAGAAGAAAATGAATTCTTTTGAATGGTCTCCTTCTAAACTCATAAAGCATTTTTTTTAGTCTTACTTCTGATGCAATATTCAATGGAAACCAGCATAGTCAGAAAAATACTTGGGCAAAACATATAACTGAAGTTGATTCTCGTCTATTATTTTTTGCCAATGTTATACACGATTTGCTGTGAGATATGAATTTGATTCCTACTTCTCTTGCTTTAATGACTGTCTTGACTTATACAACTATGCTGCAATAATGGTATTGCACATGATAGTATGGATATGAACATGAGGATGTTCTATAGCTATCGGCTCTTACAGCTACTTCCATACTCATACACACACTCAAATCCGCTTCCAAATCTGCACGCACACTTATTACGTATTGAGTGAAGACGAACTTACTGAGGATAACATGTATTCGTGCGAAAGGACTACGGTACAATAAATGGTTTTCTGCTAATGGCTAACAAATGTATACATACATTTATATATTACCTTTCCAATCGGGAACATGAGTATATTCTCTGATAATGCGTCAGCGTGATAACAGTTTCTTACTGTCATTAACAGAAAGAACAAGGTGACATGATCCAATAGCTGATTCATACGATACCTTTCGAAGAAAAATCATCAAGACTAGCGCAGCAGAGAAGTCGTTAGTCAACATGAAAAATACATCAGCTTCAATAGTAAGGAGAGAAAGAGTCGATCTTGTTACAAGAAAGGATGTAACTATCACTGTGATTATAGGTGATGAGAAAACCCTAACAGCCTACCATACTAACACTGATACTGGCATTCATATACCTACATCAGTGACATCCAATTATGATCAGAGAAACGAAGGATGTTTTCGACTATTACGCTATGTATTATTATTTGGCTCTTAGAAGATATGAGAAATGTCTTGTGAGTCCGGTTGTTGTTTTTTTTATACGGAAAGAACGAAAGAAAGATCGGAGTCGGATTAAAAATGAGATCATTTTTGGAGTCACATATCATGTTTTCGTCTTTTTTCGGTAAACCAACCCGAAATGCAAATTCTGGAGATTGCTCGTAAAATATGACTAAATAAGAATTTACATGCAGTGCGACTCTCTTTCTGAAATGATCAACAAACTATTTATCAAAATTTTCTGTTATCGATCTTTCAAATCGTTGATGTGATATTTTATTGATTACGTCTGAATTTTAGTGTATACCATGGGCTAGACAAAGGTGGCATAGTACCATTGAATCGATAGATGACTAGCTGTGTTGTCAGTTGATCGTTAGTGTCAATGCCATATACTCTATCTTGTGGTTGCCATAATAGCGCTGAGATCAACATCATCTCGTCAGAAGTATAGGCAAAGTCCGTCATTGTAAGAACATGTTTTCTGAGAGCATCGTATAAGACACTCTTGGCAATAACTGAATCTTGAAATCCATGGGAAACATTCATGCGAACATATATTTCAACACGCATCGGATTGATTGCATCATAGAATGGATAGTTGTCAGCAATATCAATGTTGTATTCGTAGATGTGTGGATCGAAATTCGTTGGAGTAAGTTTCAGATAAGGATGGGGACCATCTGAACGGCAAGACCAACCGGCAGGACAAATGTTCAAAAGAAGATCGACATCTTCAGCCAATGAAGCAATTGCCATAAGAAAAAATAACGACAAGATATATTGCATGAGAGGCATCCTCACTGATCAGGCACTGCTTTAGAGACAAGTGTGAAAACGTCAATCAACGCTATCCGGTTCTGAGAATACAGACAGCTGGCACAAATGCACTCTCATTCTCTGGATATCTAATTGATCGAGAAAATTATTCTTGCTTCTGATCCAAACAGTGCAAGAATAGTAATTCGAAGGTCGTTTTGATTTATACTGTTGGAAAAACACTATGGGAATGTACTTTCGTTTTCCACATAAGAAAATAATAACGCCTCTATGAAACGAAGATATGTTTCTGTAGCAGCTTGGTTGAGTACGAACGAATTTATTTTATTATGGATTTACGCTATTCAGCTGATAAAGCAATTTCTTATTGCGATGAAGTCAAAGGAGAATGAGATTAATTGCATTCAACAGTAATGAATTATTGAAATTGAGTTGCTTCAGTAGTTTCAAACACAAATATGTTGTGTCTGATGAAGCTCACTGTTTTTCGAAGACAAAAAGGAAAGTGAAGTAATTGATAGACTGTTCATATGCATACATCCTAACTCTAAGATTGAGGATACAATATTGTTTTGAATTGATATAGAGCAGCTAAATGATATATAACCATTACTTCTTTCTTCTTTTCATTTGTCGACTGTTTGTAAGACAGCCATCTCACTTGACCAGTCTATCTCTACATTCATCTGTCGACGAAAATCAACCAAAGCAATGGACAGACCAAACAATTGCTACATTTTTATTGTATGTACATTGATTATTTTTCAAGCTCGCATTGTCCATATTCTCATCTTTTTCTTCTCTTCGTTGTTCATATTGAATAATAGTGTTGCAAATTTTCTATTACAAATGTACGATTTGTATGTTATACAGTCGTCAGCTTGTGCATGAACATGAGCGTACACAGTAGGCATAAAAAAGATATCTAGTGAAATGGCGAAAATTAGAATAGTGGTCCGTTGCCCTTTTTCTTCTATGTTTGAAAAGCATTTGCAAGCCGTAAAAACAAGCTCGAACAAAGAAATGAGATGATAGAAAGATAAGAGGAAAATAAGAAAAAAAGAAAAACAAAATACAAGGTGAAGTAAGCAAATTAACAGAGGCGCCTAAACGATTTTGACAAAATTTCATATTCAAATGTTTTTCTTTTCTTGCGTATTAAGGATAATACAGCGAAGTGCATTGATAAATTAATCAATTCATTTCAAACGTCGTTTTCAATTGATGAATACCGTCGTTATTTTCGGTATGATTAAAATTCAAATATTTTGGAGTACATACAGTGTTTTGAGACGATACATGATTTACTAGTACACGTTTTTGATACTTGTTTTTCACGATGGATTAATTAATTCAAAATCAACTTGTTCTTATCAAACAGACTATTGGTTATATGATCACCTGCAGACTATGAAGTCTTTTCGATAGAAAATGTGTATTGCTTTTCTATTCGTTGTTTCCTGACGTTCTTCATCTGAGAATGAAAATTCAATTGTTAGAATACATTCAGACCGCTTGTCTAATAATAGACCAATTCAATATACTTCAAATTCGGAGATTCAAATGTCAACATTAATCCAATTTCCAAATATTACTTTCTTATACGAGTCGACTTTAGTTGATCATATTTCATTACAATAGTCTCCTATTATTGGGTATGAATAATAAATCGATTCGATGTCCGAACGTATACTCTGATATCTACTTCAATGTATGACAATGTACCGTATTATGTAAATCAATACTTTTCAACAATGTGAAAGTCTTCAAATTAATTTTAGAACACAAACAGTTGTGCTTGATTTTCTAAATCCGATAGTCGATCTCTGAATGTTAATTTTTAGATAGAAATTTGATGACTAAAAAAAATATCGAAGATTAAGGTTCTTAAAAGAAGATGAACTTGTTCAACGGTTAAAATATCAATTACTGTATCAATGTTTGATTTCACGATATTAATATGGAACAAACTAATTATGAACATGTAAATTTATATTTTCTTTTTTGTTCTGAAATACAACTAATTATGAGTGCTGACACATGCAACAACAAAGTTGGACGTTCTTTACTTCTACACTTCGTGATAGACACACAACATAGTTTTATGGTTTATCATACAATATTATTAAAGTCTGTCGGACTTCAAATTTCTGAATTTTCAAGGGATCTTTTATTCGATTTTTTAAAACTCATTCAGTCACTATAAGTCATTCATTTAATTAAGAGCATATAAAAAGTCAACAAATAAACAAAAACTTGATTATCTCCGCAATGTCTTTACTTTGTTCTTATTTAACGTAGAGGAATTTTTGTAGTTCATTTTCATAAGAAAAACGTCGATGAAAACTCTATTAAGGTCGTACTTTATCATCGGAAGAATATACTGTTAACCATTGCATTTCCTCTTCGAGGAATGACTTTTCGTAGTGTCGTGAAATAGATGTCGAAGTATAGTATTAAGGATGCTATTTTTGAAAATGCTCAAGTCGTGAAAGGTTTCCTATATCTTCACAAAAACTTTGGCCATTCTGTATGAACTGCACTTAGACAAGACCTAAATGTTTAGATTTTTTCGAACGAGACAGTATGAGAACATGATTGCTCCAGTACTGTAATAATGAGGCAGCATTATATATATATAAAGGAAATCCTCGTGTTTAAACAGACGAGTCTATTGAATATTCAGCCTTGTGTCTCTTTCAATCAGACAAAAACTCTTTGTTCAATCAAGATCTCATTGAGACTGATTGTTTGCTCATTACTCTATGAATAAGTTGGTGCATCGATCGAGCACACAGATAGGTAATGATCATTTTCTCGCCTTGCTACAACAATCTACGGTTGTAAATGAATTCCAGTTCGGTTCTAATTTGATGGACATTAAGAGTATTGTTCGAATCGTATTTTCAAAAAATGTGCGCGTTTCAACTACAAAGCTTTCTCGGTCTCATATTGATGAAAGAAAACTAGAGAAATATTATTGAGAATTCATTAGTGTCTCTGTTTCCCTAAACTCCATTTTATGCTTAAAATAAATGATCATTTTAGATATACTACGACGTTAATGTAATTATGATAGTTTCATATACAATACTTGTATATATATAGAAAGAAATATTCGTAGAACTGCAATGAGAACTAATGCGTTTAATAGCTTTAGATAAGCCATTACAGAATTGTACTGCAAACATAGAATATTTGCGGCGCATCATCTCGTTTTAGAAGCATCTTGCATTGAATAGCCCTTTTGAATTACCAATTGATTCAAAAAAATAATAGAATTTGATGATGATTCGTTCTTCACATATTCTGATTGTTTGAGATCTACTGATATCCACGTCATATCCACATAAAAGCATCAATAGGCTGAGGATGTCATAAACTAGTGACAGACTAGATACATTGACTAGTCATGAACAGTTACTTAATCTAGTAGCTGACTTCAGTTACCTAGTTAAGTAACAATAACTTCCCACTACTATGACTGACTCGAGCACGTCGCGCAACTTAGATTCCTCCATTTGCTCATTGCGAATCTGTAGAATCCATAGAGTCCAAATAAGATCTTGTGCTAACTAGATGGCAATGGAATTAGTTTGTAATTCTATCACTTTATGCTCTCACATCTGCTACTAGCCTCTACTCGATATGACAAAAAAGTATATTTTTTCCATTGACTTCGACTTAATTAAATAATGACTCGATACTCATTCATCTTTTCTTCCTATGTTAAGAGTGTTTTTAAAGTTTTGGAAGAAAAAGGATTATTTCCGAATGTGATCCTTGCTTTTGATACGCCATCCATGCTATTGATTTCAAATAATCGATTCTATATTCTTTATTTTTGAGTTAGGAGTTGTTTTCCTTTAATGTAACCAAAAACTGCTCACGGTGAATAGTTTATTTGTATTTTTATTTTGCTGCAAACAATGTTTATCGTAGAAAATCAATAATTGCCTAAGACGAATGTTACTTTTGAACTATTAAGATGTAAATAGCGATAATAATAGAAACTATTGTCCCATTTGTGACATACAAAGTCAGAACATCGATCTAAAGACCCAAGAGAACATAAATCAAAGAACTACTAGATCACATATCAGAAGGCGATCAAAAAGAGAATCATAAATATGACTGTAGTGATTCCATATCGGATTCGACTTCTAGAAGCCTGAACTGGCTTTATTACTAATTAATTAAGTGATTTATTATTAATCGACTAATTAACGGATTGATTAATAATTATTCATCACTCAATCATCGATCAGCGCGAACACTATTAGTAGTGACTCATGAATGATTACCTTTATGATAAATAATTAAATAGTTAATTACTAGAACTCAAACAGTAACCAATTCGAAATAGCTGATTAATTGTGTCTATCTAGTTCTTTCAAACTGAACATGTTTGAATCTCTAGAAAGACGTACAGTTCACATCTTATTGAATCTGAATCCAATAAATGTTTCGAATAAAATTTTACCTGACTAAAATTCACTAATATGTCAACCTAAATTACTTACTTCAAAGAAGAATAGCTCAGACGACCGTAATATATAAGTTGAATACTAAATCGATAACTATGTAGTCAAAAGGAATTTCTTTCGACAAGATATTGAAAGGACATGCCTTTCTAAAGCTGACTGTGAATCACAAACAACTTTAGAATCGTAAGTGTTTGGCATCTGTAAGAGTTTAAGTAAAAGCTTTTAAAGAAAAAATTGAATATAATTCTATAGATGACTGTGAATCCGCCACTTCTCATCTGAATATTTACTGACAATACGATCATGTGCTTATTTTTCGACGCTGTAAATGATTATGTTGGATATTTTCACAAAAAGGAACAAAACTAGGGTTAAATCAAATAGATAGACTCACTCATGCATGCACAAGCCAGACTATGACGTCATCGATCATGAGGTTTCCTACATTATCGCCATAATTTTCTGACGTTCGAATGTTTCATCGTGTATGACTTTATGGGTATTTTCTCCTTTGACAATATGTTTGCATTGCATTTGTGTTGAAATAATCGTAAAGAGGATGATTCATCATTCTTTCGTAAACAAAATTCAGTCTTGTTGTTTACATAGGATTTGTCCATCATAGCTTTATTCGAAATACATCGTTTGATCATGAATAGGTAATGTCAATTCGTGAAATGTTATATTATATATTTTCTCTCACTTTTGCTAACAGAATCACAACATGGATGATGACAACAAAGAATTGGATTTTTTTCACGATAAAATCACTCAATTCATCAACGAAATCAAAGAGCTTTGGTATCAAATAAATGACGTTTCTATGCTTCAGTCCGTATGTATTATCGAAGGTGAGAAGTACCATGCAGAAGCGCATTGCGAAATTTATCAGTTTTATGAAAGATCGAAATATGTATTTGAAGAACACATCTCTAAAGAACGAATGAAACAGATAATAGAACTTAATCGACTACAAGATCAAGTAAATCAATTGATTCGCGAACAAAACATGACTTTAGAACAAATCAATACAATCGATGCTAATATTCGATTTACTAAACAGCAAACGAATGAATTATGTCTCAACGAATTTACTCTACCACCATTGACCATTGATGGTTATTGCATCACTATCAAAAAACGAACATCAAGAGTAAACATTATGTTACCTTTACCAGCTTCACATCGACTATTCCAAGGAGAAAATACTTACTACTCTATCGCAGCGAACGACAATTATATTTTAGTAGGAGAACAGAGTAAACTACGTCTATTTGATCAACAACTGAATATTCAAAACGATATTATATGGAATCATGGCCGTCTGAATGATATATGTTGGTCTTCCACACTCGCTCGATTTTTTTTGATTACTCCAGAAGAGATATTTACTTTTGATGACAAAACACTGGTTATCCAACAATGTCAAATTACTCGTAGTAGTACTAATACTGACTTTTGGTATTGTGGAACATGCTTTGAAGACACATTATTCTTATCGACATGGAATTTTGCTTCATCAGTTTTTAAATATAGTCTTAAACCTTCGATTCAATGCATAAATCAATATCAACCACCTGTGTCTTGTAAAGAAAACGAATCCATCAAAAGTTTGGCATCGAATCATCAAGCATTGGCTCTAATGATTGTCAATACTCAGAGTCAAATACATTTCGATCTATGTTCATTCACAACACTTGAACGATTTCGAATAATTCAACTTGGTTCAATATCAAATTGTCTCAGAATTCGATGCTGCTCCCTAAATAGTAATCAATGGGTAGTGATTAATCCGAACAACTCAGCAATATTACAAATTTCTGAAAACGAAATACGCATTGCAGAAGAAATCAGAAGTTCGAAACCTTGGGATGCCATTCTATTGAATAATGATGCACTTGTCATACTGTTGGAAAAAGATATCCATCTTCATTCACTGTTGTGACATTCTTTCTTTTATTATTCTGTATTATTATCATTATGTGTTTGTTTTTATTTTATTTTTCTTGTTCAATTGTCATCTCATTTGAGATCCGATCGACTAACTTTCGAGATCACAATGGATGAGCAATGATTTTATTTCTGAGAATATTTTTTAATACGTGCTATGACTTTTTCAGGATATATTTTATGAAATCCAATGCCGAAAATTCAAATCTCGATCGTCATGAAGTGAGTGCATAAAAACTGAACTGCACACTTATTCCTTCTTAATTGAGAACAATGTTATTGAGGCATTGAATTTCATGAGTTACGCTTTCGAGAGATATTGTAACGAGTAATACAATAAAGATAACCTTTCGTTGATTAATTCTCTTCATCTGCAGGTTTATCTCTTAAACCTTGTTATATCTCACGATATTTCTAAGAGACACGATGTACAAACAGTTGTCCCCAAGCATTTTCTCTAAAAACTGAATTCCTCAATAACCAACGAACATTTTCATAAGAATATTTTCCCAATTAAATAGTTTTGGTCATTGAGACGATAGAAGAAGATTGAAAAATCTCTACTCGACCTCATACTTGCTGAAGAGCGTTTCAACAAAGCTACGCCCATTTTTACAGAACATCACGCTTGTACAATTATCCTGTATGGATATGCGTCATTTATGTTTTTGCGATCGGCTTGTGAGCCACAAGCTGATAACTAAGAGGTGCATGCATCGTATTACAAGTCTCACATAAGATACTTTGAGATGCTCAATCGTGATAGGTTTTGACGATATTTTGATTTGATTCGGAATCAATATATGAAACAGTCTGAATTGAATGTCCTTTTGATTTTCTATATATGTGAGTGTGGATGAAAAGAAGAGCGACACTGATAAATGCGCCCAACTCACACATTCACATTCATAATGTGTCAATAGGCGCGTCATTAACAGTTTGGTCCTGTAATACCAAAATGTTGGGTAGTACGGTATACGTGGAAGTGTGAAATGAACTTGTAAGAGTGTGGAGTTTGAACTGGATGTGTGAAAGTGGCTGAAGAGAAGACAAGACTCTGTCTACACGTCCGCATCCGCACCAGCCAGCTCATAGTCGTGAAAGCATTTCTATTCGAAAAACACTTCTTGATGAAGCATTTGATCAAATGCGCAAGTTTGCTTGAATAAAAACACATTCGATTCTAAAAACCAATAGGTAGGAGGTTGTTGATTCAGATGATTGATGGCTGATTATCGTAGAAGAATATGTAGTCAAAGTCTTCTTTTTTCACTCACGATTGTCTATTACGAACAAACTAGAACACATTCATAGTCGGGTCAGTCGAAAATGGGGCAAAGTGCGGACGAGATGAAAAGATACCACTAAATCATCATCGCATAATGTGTGCGTCTGTCATTGTCATATACATGAGGTGACTGTTCGTATTTTCCAATATACATATTGGATATTTACCTACAAGTGATAGGACATACAACAGTAGTATTTTTCCATTCTGTTCATGTACGTTATGTATAGATTTTTTCCTTCCTTACATGTTATTCACATATATATATGTAGATATATATGTTCTGTTTGACTGTCTGGTTCTCTCGTTACGTTGTTCTTCTTGCACTCTTCTCTTCTAAATATATTCCGGTTAGTGACATTGAACAAATAAATAACTGAACTCACGTTCAAACAAACATACATATTTACAGTGACCATCACATTTTCTCGTTCATCGATTATTTACGATCAACACATCAACCGAATTAGTAGTCGTCGAAGCAATGTTTATTTTCATTGCTTTATTATTGACACTGTCAGAAACAGTTTGTCCGTATAAGGAACCTATTATTTACTCTCATAGCGTCAACTTTAAATATACTTCCAAAAATGAGCTCTTAATCGATGAATGATTGCGTATGTAAAATAACGAATATGAAAAGATCATACAACATAAGTAGTTTTGGTCGTGTTGATAGTGTTTGTGTAAGCCCATGTATTGAGACGGTAATTATGAAAAAATAGACATGTACTCTTACCTATATATTTCTCAAGCGACACAAATCGAATGAAAGATGTTATTTGAAAAATAATAATAAAGCGAGTATTGTCTTTATTTCTCTTTAGTATATAGCATAAAATATAATCTCACAAAAGCACGTTCAGAAAAGCCTCGGCCATGACGTCGAATCGTGCATCGTACGTTGCCTTTTTCTTCATTGCACTGATTCGTGGTCACCATTTGGCTTTGACTGGTAGATCTATTAAAATTCTTTTATTCATGACTTGATTTGTTGTTGCCTCTCGAATGATTTAACTCGTTGATCCAATTCTTTAGTTAACGGTCGTCTTCTCATACCACGTTCATAAGCTTCTTCATGTACTGCCAATAAATTTGATCTGTCAAAGTGTAATAAAACATTTTGTCATTAGGAGCAGAGGGGGGGGGGAAGGAACGATTCACCATGGTGCAGTGATCAAATTGGCCCTATGCAATACAATATTGCAATTGGAAAATGCTTCATGTTCAATGTGGAATATAAGTTCTATTTGCACTCGAGAATCAAAATCCATCTTTGCTGTTAATGCAACATCTCCAGAACACGTTCAAACAACCATACAATTTCCATTGACAAACAATTTCCTATTAGTAATAAAAACATCAGGATATAAGGTGTTTGCTCGATCAGCAGCATTCGGATCCCTGTTCTTGTGACTTCATTAGTTGAAAAAATAACGCTAATTCCATAATGTTCATCGTGTGGTGCTACGGCTGTATCGAATGTTGTTTGTATCTGTACTGGTAATACATGAAAAGATGTGTTCATATGGTTGAATATATACAACTTAATAGGTCTTGGTGAAACAAGCAAATTGATGGTTATTGCTGATGGATTCATCCAAGAAAGTGGTCATAATCCTTTGTCACAATATAAAGTTACATCTACTGATCGAGTACTCCAATATGAACATATCACTGCGGATAAAAAATCTCGCACGATAAGCCCATGTAAAGATGGCGACTTATTCTGGACATTAAGTGATAGATGTGCTGGTACTTATCCCGTTGTGTTGTCTTACGAACATTTCCATTGACATATATTATTCGTAATATTCAGAAGACCAAAGCAACAAATGACATTCGCTTTGCTCAATAGTTCGAAATTTTTTTCGAATGTTACTCAGCTTGATTGATGTCGGATGGTCTGGCTATTTGAGCATGGTGGATCCAAACATGTCCATAACATTTTGTTGGTTCAATGGAAGCTTGAATGCTGCTTATACGACTTTTACTCAAATTATGAATAATAACGTAGATCCATTATTTACGGAGCGTGTTATTGGTTCCTTATCGTCACTCTATCAGTTTTCTGTGGATATCCTTCAGAACATGGACTCAACAGGCTATGGCGGTCTGCTTAGCTCTCGTTTTAACGCTGAAACAATCGTTCGAAATCAGCTAGACGCTGTCGCTCAAGCATTTGCTCCAATGAAAGGTTAAAGTATAAATGCAGCGTAACTAATGTTAAGTCTAAAAGCTGGTGGACAAATATTTATCCTATCCAAATCAAATAATAGCGTGAACTTGGCATGGTACACTGCTCTTCCTCATGTGTACTATGCTCAAAGTTGGTCGGATGATGCATCTATAGGATGTCAACAAGCAGTTACTGTTGAGGTCACTTGTCAAGCTTAAATGCTACATACACTTTCAAAAAATATTCAGGTTGTTATACGAACGAAAAGGATTCAAATGAACCGTGTTGGCAACACAGGTTTTTTGGTTCACATGTCATGTATGATCGACTGAAAGCTGTAAAAGAGCAATATGATCTGCTCAGCTTATTCATGTGCAAGAATTGTGCGGGAAATAATGATTGAAGATATGGTGTCACCTGTCTGAAAACAGCTAATTTCATGAAACTTCGAGAAGCATTACCATTGATACTGACGACCTTTTTTTTACTGGTATGACACCATATATCATATGCAGTATCACTTTAAGACAAAGGCAATTTTGATTATTTTACTATTTGAGAAACAAGAACTCATCTATTTAATTGCTTTTCATTGTTTATTTCTTTTTTGTAAGCAACACTTTACTCTATGATATCTAATCCGCACATAATTCATTCGCACTTGCTATTCACCTTTCAGATACAATATCATCACTATCAACGTGAATAACAGTTTGCGGAACTCACCATAAAATAGTAAGCTTAAGTTTCTCTCGAACTCGGAGAGCAACCACTCTCATTTCACATACCCGTGGTATTCAATACCTAGTATCAGCTGCAAAAACTCACTTGCCGACAAAAATCTTACTGTGTTCAACTTCACCCTTCCTCAATACTGATTATTTGTCACGATCTAGTGCCCCGATAGCAAATTACCGTACATGATACTCAAACATGTTGTATGTATAGTGGTTCTTATTTTTCTCTGTTTAGGTTTTTTTTGCATGATATTTGAAGATTCACTCATACATCTTCTGGTTTTTACAATTGATATAAATAAGAAAATATTTTTCAAAAAATAGATAGAATGTTAAATTAAATTTTAATGATCATAACAATAAAAAATCTAGGAGTAGATTGAACTTTTAAGTTTTCATAAGAAAAAAAAGAATGTGTTGCACAATCGATAAGAAATATATTGATATTCATACATATTTCTGTATATAATCGCCTTGTTCTTTTTCTTTTTTTTTTTTTATTTACCAACATTTGCATGTATACGAAGTAGTTAAGTCGTCAATAACCTCAATGGCAACATATAGAGTTGCAGACAAAGGCAAGTGTGAGATATTTCGCATGGATAAAACAAAAGAAGAAGAAGAAGAAAGAAAAAAGAATATGTATTATATTCGACAATTCGAACGATTTCTCTTTCATTCTCCAATTTATCAATGTGTAATGTTTTCTCTATTTATTTTAAAACAAAGACCAGGAAATATTTGTAATGTTTACTTTTTAGGATTTGTTAATCGATAAATCTGAAAAAGAAATTAAATCAATCAATATTTGGTTTCGACGATGTTTTATTGTTCTTTTTGTTTTATTTATTTTTATTATAATTCATTTACAATTTATTCATTCATTGGTATCTTATTATATAAAATAAAGTTCTGAAGCATTATTTTGTCTTTCACTCATTATAAAAAACTGATGATTTTCTTTTTTCGTCTCAAAACTGAAAATTCTTAAACAAATATCTAGTAATATGATACCGACAAATATGTATGAAAGAGTTTGATTAGTGAATGAGAAAAACTGAAATATAATATTAACACAATCTCTTTTCACATGTCAATAATAAACTTTCAGTATTCGATTTTGATATGTGCTGTAATGAAACAAGAAAAATAGTTTCATCTTAATTATGATTGATATTTCGTGAAAATTATCTGACAGATTGTTTTTATCAAATTTCTTTTGCTGTTAAACTAAATGTAAATTATTGAGAATTTGTCAGAGAGAAATTTCATATTAAGCTTGAATATCCTATGTAATAGTAGATTTCATCATAGAACTTTGTTGAATGGGTGTGGGTGTGGGTGTGGGTGTGGGTGTGGGTGTGGGCGTGGGTGTGGGTGTGGGTGTGGGTGTGGGTGTGGGCGTGGGTGTGGGTGTGGGTGTGGGTGTGGGTGTGGTTAAAAGAGGGAATAACACCCACACCCACCCTTTTAAGAAAAGAATTAAATAATGATCAAGAGTCAAACTTCTTTTTTATCGAATGTTATTACAATTTTTTCGAAAGTTCCGATCACTTTGGTTCAATTCAATCTTATTGATCAATCAATCTGAAGAAAAGCAATTAAGATTTCGAACAAATCTTTTTGCTTAGGCGATATATATATATATTCTGTGTTCATACTTCAATTTTGGAATTATTCTATGAACAACTTTAAGAGCCTAAAGTGTAATTTATTTTTATTTCGTTTCGAACTGCGCTTTAAATTTTATTTTAAAAACTCTTCTGAGTTGTTAATTATCACGACGTGTCAAAAACTTAATCAGTTTAATATTAATACATCGAAAGATTAATTGTGTCAGAAACACTTTTAATACATGAAATCAAATGTAATGTTGACGAAGTTTTATGAATCCATTCAAGACATATTTCAAAGTTGTATATTGCACATCTTGGGGTAAAGCTGAATGCTACCAAGCGGGTCCACAGGTTGCGAATAGTGGAACGACCATTAGTACGATGGTTAGCTACGAATAAGAACAAGTAATTGTTCAAATAAGCAGTCCCGGACAATTCAGCCATCTTGCTAACAGGATGTGGTGGAGTTTTGGATGGCACCAAAACGCCTATAAAATGCTACAAAAACCCAAAGACGACAAGATGACAAGGCGAGTATAGGCGCCAGAAGCAAGGTTCACCCGAACCAAGTTTCATAAGCTTTAGCCAGGGTAGGTGAAGCTCTTTAGCCTTGACTGGTAGTTCACCAAATGGAGTAAACCATTTCAATCCGGCGGAAGGCAAGGAGAAACCACTGTTGTACACTCCCAAGCACATCATGATTAACGTCAAAATTTCCAGTCGAAATAACAGCGTGAAGCGGGTTCTCAGAGAAATCACCTCGCTCGGTAGGGATGATCATGAAGGACAGGTGACCCTCGACTGTCATCAGGCTACTATCCATACCAAGAACTCGCTCAGAATAGGAACCTGGAATGTGAGGACTATGTTCCAAAAGGGAAAACTGGAAAATGTGAAGAAAGAAATGAAAAAACTGAAGCTCAATGTGCTAGGTCTATCTGAGGTCAGATGGAAGGGGCCGGATCTTTTACAACAGATAACTTTACTATATTCTACTCTGGAAGAGATCAACACGAGAGAGGAGTAGGCATACTCCTTAACAAAGAAGCCTCCCAGAGTGTAAAAGGCTTCTGGGCGGTTTCAGACAGAGTTCTACTTGTAAAGCTGCGTGGCAAACCTTTCAATATCTCTCTCATTCAAGGTTATGCACCGACAGCTGACTATGACGAAGATGCAGTCACAAATTTCTACGAAGAACTAGACAAAGCCTACAAACAATGCAACTCACATGACACCATCTGCGTAATGGAAGACTTCAACGTAAAAGTGGGAAACGAACGAATTGGCAATATTGTAGGACCTTTTGGTCTAGGAAACAAGAACGATAGAGGAAATAATTTGGTAGCCTGGTGCCAATCACAATCTTGTCATCACGAACACATGGTTCAAGAATCACCCACTTAGACTATAAACATGGCGAAGCCCCGGAGCCCGAGCTAGAAATCAAATAGACTACATTATGGTCCCTCGTCACTTCAGGAACTCTGTCATCTCCTCCAAAGCATTTCCTGGAGCCGACTGTGGGAGTGACCATGCTACAGTTATCAGTGAGTTTCGAGTAAACTAAAAAGATTAAGAAAGCCAAAGAAAAATCCAAAGCTTCAAGTCCACCTTCTCAAAACTGACCCAGACCTTAAAGAAAAATTCCGAATTAAGGTACAAAACCGGTTGGAAGCATTGAGCGAAATTACAGAGACTGAGATATTATGGGAGCAGCTAAAATCCTCGATCACGGCATCTGCTGAAGAAGTACTTCCCAAAGCTCAAATGAACAAAAAGAGGAAATGGATGACTGATGACATCCTAAAATTAATGGAACAAAGACGACTCAAGAAGTCAAATCTACTTGAATACAACTCGATAAACAAAGAAATCAAGAAGAAGCGCTCAGAGGCAAAAGAGAAATGGCTGAATGAGCAATGTTTAGAGATTGAGAATAAATTGAATGTGAACACCAAGTACGCTCATAAAAAAAATCAATGAAGTTACAGGAAAATCAAGATGCACCAGCTCAGGCTGTATCAAATCAAAAGGTGGGACCATTCTCATGGAAAAAAGTGAAATATTGAACAAGTGGTCGGAGTACATAGAAGAACTTTTTTGATGATAATAGGATGTCTAAACCTAACATCAACAAAACTATGGAAGGGCCTTCAATTATGAAAGACGAAGTGAGGCAAGTCATAAAATCAATGAAAAGTAACAAGGCAACTGGCCCTGATGGAATCTCTGTTGAAATGATTCAAAGTCTCGATGAACTAATTAGGTCTGGATACCATCACAAAGTTAATAAACAAAATATATGATACCGATGAAATCCCAGAAGACTTAACCAAATCAATATTCATAGCTCTTCCAAAAAAGTCTGGAGTCACTGAATGTGAACCTCATCGCACAATCAGTCTCATGAGTCATGTGACAAAGATTCTACTCAAGATTCTTATGATGCGAATGAAAAACAAGATCAGACCAGAAATAGCAAAGGAGCAGTATGGATTCACAACAGATAAGGGCACCAGAAATTCAATTTTCATCCTTCGGATGCTAATTGAAAGAACCATAGAAGTCAAACACGATGTATATATCTGCTTCCTCGACTACACAAAAGCGTTTGACAAAGTCAAACACGACAATCTATTTCAAATTCTAGAAAAACTCGATATTGATGGGAAAGATCTACGATTAGTACGAAATCTTTATTGGAATCAAAAAGTCGCCATGAAAGTGAACAATGATACCAGTGAATACATAAATATCACGAGGGGTGTCAGACAAGGATGTGTTCTATCCCCAGACCTTTTCAACATCTATAGTGAAATGATACTCAGAAATCTAGAAGATTTAGAAGGAGTGAAAATTGGAGGCTATAACTGTAATAACCTCAGATATGCAGATGACACCGTAATAATTGCCAATACTAAAGAAGACCTCCAGAGAATGATTGATGTGGTTTCAAGAGAAAGCATAAAGATGGGACTGTCACTAAATGTTAATAAATTAGAATGCATGAGTATTTCAAAGAATAAAAGCCCACCAACATGCAACGTGAATATAAATGGAGAGTCAATCGAACAAGTTGTACGCTTGAACTTTCTGGACTCCACCATAACATCAGATGGACGATGGGATGAAGAGATCAAAAAGAGAATTTCTCTGTCCAAACAAGCATTCGAAAAAATGAGCCCAGTTGTGAAAAACAGAACCATATCTATCAACACTAAAACAAGGGTTCTCAAATGTTATGCGTGGTCGGTTCTACTTTATGGATCTGAATTTTGGGCAATCAACAAGAAAATGGGAAAACGTTTAGAAGCTACAGAGATGTGGTTCCTAAGAAAGATGCTGGGTGTATCTTGGACAGCTAGAGAAAGCAATGACTCGATAATGAAAAGAATGAAATGGAAAAGATGCTTGTTGAATATCATCTGGTACAGGCAATTAAAATTCATCGGTCATGTAATCCGAAAAGGTTGCTTGAAACACCAAGTATTGAGTGGTAAGATCTATGGGAAGAAAGACAAGGGAAGACAAAGAATGAAGTACCTCAAAAGCATGAATCTATGGATTGAAAAACAAGGATATGAGAAAATAGATTTTCTTCACGCAGCACAGGACCGGAGAAAATGGCGTATCATGGTAGCCAACGTTTGCATCAGATAAGGCACTTAACTGAACTGAAATTAATATAAAATTCGTTCAAATCAACCAAACATTTTTCAATAATATTTTCATCTATTCAGTTTATTTTGCTATTACATAAATAGTTTACTAAGAAACCCGTAAAAATAACTGGTTGACTAACTCTTTTGGATTAAATTCATTGCATCTTGCTGCAAACTTAAGAGACGAACGAATGATGTCGCTGATGTCTAGTGTTACATATAACAATGAGAATGATTCGTTGATTTTAATCTCTTGTTGATCTAAAGGGCAACTTCTCTTTTTTTTTTCTTTTTATATCTTATACTATCCGATTGAAGGACACGTATTGGAAAGACATACAGAACAATATGAGTGAAGATATTCAAACAAGTAACGAAGGTCAGGTACCAGTCGATGTTCGTCAAGCATTATTACGTGATGGAACTGATGTTCAAACAAAAGTTGGTCATGTTGCTAAATTTAATCATGATGGAGAGAGTAGTAAACTTGATGAAAATATTGTAGTGGAGGATTTCGACAACTATAAAAAACCAAAAGATAATAATGAATTTGTTGCATTAACTAAAGAGGTACTTTTAAAAGAAAGTTATTTATTTATTTAACTAATACAATTTGTTATTTTTTTGTTTTGAAGGAATTACAAGCATATATAAACAATCCAAAATGGAAACGTATTCGTTACTTAATTGCTATTTTATATATTTTATTACTTGTATTACTTCTTATTGGATCTATTCTTTTGGTGGTATTTTCTCCCCGTTGTCCACCAAAACCAAAACTTGCTTGGTATCAAAAAGAAATTATTTATGAAATTGATGTTACGACGTTTCGTGATTCTAATCAAGATGGAATTGGAGATATTAAAGGTTTTTATCTTTTGTAAAACAGAAAATAGCATTAATTTTATTGTGTCATATAGGTGTTCAAGAAAAATTAAGTTATTTGGAAAAAAATAATATAAAATCGCTTCTTCTTCAATCATCAATATTCAATGTAACAACTGGAACATCAATTCAATCAAGTGGACGAAACGTTCGTACTAAAAATGTTAATTTATATAGCATTGATCCGTCAGTTGGAAGTGATAATGATTTAAAAGAGTTATCAAGAACTCTTTATCGAAAAGGTAAATTGAATATTTGATTCTTTTTCATTATTTAGGGTGCTAGCGATTTAAAATTCGAGCAATGTTTTTTTTGTCATGATCACCGAATTATGTATAAAAATGTTGTTTTTAACGCATTCAGACAATGTTTTTGTAGTAAAATTTAGGAACATTAGATTAAAAGAAAATCAGAAAAGTCGAAATACATCATAAGCATCAAGTCTCTATATTTATCCGAATTTTTGTTTTGATTGTGGAGAAGTTCGATTTTTTTTCTCGATATGATATCAAAACATCATGAATACGATGTTTCTATTCTAAGATTCCGATCATCAGAAATTCAATTCCAAAAGAAATGAATATCAAATTCAGAATCAGCATAAAATTCTATACTCAATAATCAAAACTAATTTTCATCTGATTTCAGTCCTCAAACTAAAGTACGGTGATTCTGGTTCGGTTCTCAAAATATCACGCAGAACTGAAACCGTTAAATCATCAGATAGATAAGCAAATTTTAAATCTACTTTGAGAAATTTTCACTATTGAATTGTTCACATTCAAGACACTACGAATTTCATTATTTAAGCAAAACAATATTATACATATATACAGAACTCTGTAATCTTAGAAATTAAAAATTGAAGATTTTATGATTTAACGACTTCTGTTCAATTCTCGGTTTCAGTTATTTTAGAACCATCAAATTTTACCTCATTTCCTTTCACTTATTTTCAAGTACTCTGATCGATGCTTCCCCTCTGAAGTCGAAATTTGACGACAGTTAGTATTGAATATACTATACGATGCAGATTTTTTGTGCTGATTCTGAAAACCATATTAATTTTTTTGTCATTATATTCCTGATAGTCAACACCTTAGGATACAAAGATCATGTTTATGGTGTTTTTGATATCATAACCAAAACAAAATTGACTTTCTCAACAATCAAAATAAAAGTTCGGATAAATATAAAAACTCTTGAAACTTGATGTGTTTCAATTCTTCTAGACTTTTCTGATTGTTTTTAATCTGATGCTCCTAAGTTTTACTATAAGAACATTGTCTGAATGTGTCAAAAACAGAATTTTTATATGTAATTCTGTGATCATAACAAAAAAAAAGTTGTTCAAATTCCCAATCGTCGATACCTTATTTATTTTTTTCAATTAGATATGCGTTTAATTATTGATTTACCATTATCATCAACATTCGATCCCAATGGTTATTTATGGTATGGTTCTGATTCACCACTTCCTTCTAAAATAAATGTAGTTAAATATTTTCAAATTACAAAAATACATAAATATAACTATTTAGGTTACATGTACTAAAAATTTTCCAACTCTTGATTGTCGTTATTATAAATTATATGGTCGATTACCACTTGATTTTACTGATGAAAATATTGAAAAGAAATCAGAAGTATTGATCTTATTAATACAAAAAATACTTTTGTTTATGAAATAAATATTTTTTTAGACTTGTCTTCGTCATTGGTTATCAGTAAACAAAGTCGACGGTGTTCGAGTTGATCTTCCACTTCGTTTCAATAGTACTACAAGTTTATATGAAATATCTTATGAAACAATTAATCTATGGACTAACGTTAAAAATGAAATCGAAAAGAATACAAAACCGAAGTAAGTTAATTTTTATTTTAAAGAAAAAAATTTTCTTAAGAATTAATATTTAAAGGTTACTTTTATTTGATATTCCATTTGGTTTACAAGATATAATTAAAAATGATGATTTACATAATAAAACAGCACATGCATTATTTTTATTTGATAATCAACGAAGATCTCCAATTAATGCTCCATCATTAGATCAAAGAATACAATCATTTGAAACAATTCCTGTATCAAAACCACAATTTTGGCAGGTTAGAGATTTTCTTGTTTGTTTTTGTTTGGAAGAATAAAGTTTTTAGTTGGGATCGAAACGAAAAAGTGATGATATTGGTCTTATTCATGATAATCAATTACCAAGAGAAATCGTTTTGACTATGATCATGTTACTTGGTGGAACACCAATTATACTTTATGGAGAAGAAATTGGTCTTGATCAAGTAAGAAAAATTACAAATTTAGTGTTTTGTAAAACATGTTCTAAAAAGAATACTAAAATATAGGGGTAAAAATTTGAACTTTCCATCACAGACGTTGTTGATATACGATCAAAGATCGTATATCGATTGTAATAAAAGAACCATGCACAGAGTCGGTCGGGTTTTTTCAATCGGATCAGTTGTCTGAAATTTTTCACTTAACCAACGAAAAATCGATGCACTTTATATATCAATTAATCAGTCAGTTTTGAGAAACAGTCTATTACTTGAGTTCTACGAAGACATACAATGTAAAACTGATATAACTCTTGACGTTTCTAATAGTAACTATTGTTCTTTTAGTCTGTCAAGTTTCATATGTACTGAAATTAAGTACGAACAAAGAGTTTTTTCAAAACGTTTCATCTGGTAACTCCCAGTAGTTAATATTTACACTATGCTTTGACTGACTTTTTTCAATACTGATATTATTACTTTATAATTGATAGTTTTGATCTATTTTTGTTTGCAGCAGTTATTTAACACAGCTGAAAAGCATTTCAACTCGTAAAAGGATTTTATTGCTGACAGCAAGATAACCTGAGCTAAAATATATGTTTATTATATTAGACTTCCTATTATTAGGTTTGTTAATATCTAAACATTTTTACAATTGCAAAATGCTTGTATTGGGCAAGATCTTGAAAACAACGAAATTTATCTGATATTTTGTAATGAAAGCATAAACTGGAAACTACTAGCTATTGGGATTTTATGAAAGTTGTTTAAAAATAGTCCAGAAAAGTGTGTTCAAAAATTTCAAGGTGAAAAATCTTTAGTTTAGATCGAAATTGACTTCTAGTATTTGGCTAACTTTCTGTTAGCACAATAAATTCATTCATCATGATCCGAGGCTCTCATCATATGATGAGAAAGTGTTAGCTCAAGATTTAGAACTGAAATTTTAACAACTACTGAAAATTTGTCAGTTAGAAACTTCCAAGCACATATCCTTTAATCGCTAAGCCATGGAAACCGGTAAAAACCAATAAAACAGGTCAGCTTTAATGTCTGATAAAAATCAATATAAATAAAAAAATGACCAGTTTTAAGAGTTCAATCGGATCGGTCCAGTGTCAAGTATAATATGAACTACTTCTCTATTGCATTTCTGGAGAAGATGGTACACATATATATCCGAAAATAGACAGAATCAAACAGTTTTTCCTGTCATTAGCAACAGTAACTACGTCGTGTTTCACATTTTAAACCGACAAGAATTGTGCTGACAGTTTTTTTTTATAGTGAACAATGTTTTTTTTATAGAAATCTTTTCCTTTAATGCCATGGACATCTGATGGAGCATACGGTGGATTTTCTGCATGTCCACCACAAAATTGTAGCAAGGTTTTATCATCCTATCAAGTGGGTCTTCCACCAACAAGTGTTAAAGTAATTTATATTGTTAAATACAAAATAGAGAAATAAAAACAATAAACATTTTTAGCGTCAAGAAGCATTAGGTGGTGAATCAAAAGATTCATTATTAAATGTTTTCCGTCGCTTATCAAATTTACGTCAATATGAATCATTTCAATTTGGTTTATTAGAATCAAGTTATGATGCAGCAACAAATCTATTTTGGCTTATTAGAGAAGCACCTGGTCATAAAGGATATGTCGTAAGGTTTTTCTTTAAAATAAATATGTTAGATTCTAAACTTTTTTTTTCTCTTTTAAAAGACGGTTTTCAATTTAAATCGAAACCCCAATGAAATAGCGCATGTATCATTATATGAATTAACAAAACATGATGTACCATTACATATTCATTATGAATATCAATGGCCAAAAGCTCATTTATCAACATCTAATAAAATTCATATTGATTCGGATAATTTATTTATTCATCCTCAATCAATTAATATATTTTGGTGGATACCAAAACTTCTTAAACCCAATATTTTATTCAAAACGGCAAAAGAACATTCACATAATCAATAATCATTTCGTATTTTAATCATTTGGACAGTAGTTGTAGTCGTATTAATAAACAGCAGTTTTAGTTTTTATTTAAGTAACTTTCTTATCTGTTTGTGCTTTATTTAGTTTCACATTCTTTCCTTATCTTCCTAATAGAATATAGAAAATTTTATCATGAATCAATCAAATATTTTATCATGAAAGAATCTTAAATAGAACAAAAATTGAATTCGTTCATGTTTGAAACAAACAAGACAAAGCTTTAAGTTTATTCTCGCTTTTTACATCTCGATCTTTTGTACAAATAAGTTTAAGATATATTATCTTTTCCAAGATTTTTCTAGTAAATCAAAATATTCATTCAAACTAATATGGAGTAGAGAAAGCGGCATAATCTCTAGAAATCGATTTTGTTCCATTTGAAAAGTTGCTATTCGTCTATCTATCTCCTGATAAGTTTGAAACTATTAACATTAACATGAAAGAAAAAATCAGAATAAAATACTGATTTCAGCTTTATATAAAAAAAAAAATGAGATTCAATATTAACTTATCACAACTCTGAATTAAGACGTTAAATAAAGTTTAAGGAGCTTTTGCATTTCGGTCATAATTAAGTGATATATTTTGAAAAAAATTTCGACTAAATAATTTAATAATTGATCGAGACTAAAAATTAAAGTAAAACTATGCTATTTGTTGGCTGAATAAAACAAAAAAAAAATGAAATTTTTTTGACAATGAAGAAAAAAAACTTTCTTTTAATTAAAATTGAAGCCCAAGACAATGGTTTCGGACATCTTCACTTATACGTTTTTATGTTGGATTTTTATTTTATATAACAAATTAACATGCAAAATAAAATTTACGAACTATGCGATAAATCTATTTACTTTCATATCGAAATTTCGAGTAATTTTCTAAATTTGGAAAAATTATTCGAATGATTACAAAATAATTTCTTGAACAAGATTTATAATTTTAAAACATTGATATCGATCTACTCTATTTATCGATTTTCTTATGATTATTTTAGATTAAAAAAATCTTCTATTTAATTGTCAAAATTAAATCCAGAGAAATATCGGACTAATTCATTCCAGTTATCAAAATCTCGTAATTTTCATCTTTCAATTTTGAATTATCTAATAGATCTGTCATTATTATTTCTTCAAGTAAAAATGACCGAAGAAAATATTGATGAAGATGTTCTTTATGTTCTTCATCAATTAGTTGAACAACTCGATGAAGAAAATGAATCTGATTCATATGTTCATATATGTGATGATTGCTCAATAATTGATTCTTCCGTAAAACGTCAAATTCGTCCTGAACGAGAACCAAAAACAAATTCAAATATTGATTTATATTTATGCGATAATTGTGCTCAAAAACGTCATGATGATGCACAAAAAGTTTTACAAGATTTAGAACATTTAGCACATGAAGTTGAACAACGTTTACAAGCAATCGAAAATACTGAAAGAGAATTAGATCAATGGAGAGATGCACAATTACAAAAAAATCGAGATTTTTGGGATGGTACAGTTTTCTTTTTCTTTTGCTCATTTATTTTTTTTATTTTTTATTGTCATAGAATATCGTCGTCAAGTTGAAAATTTTTCAGCATGTCGTATTCGCACACTTCAATATGAATATACAATGCGACAATTAAAAACTCAACGAATAATGAAACGTCTTAAATGTGCCAAATATATAGCTGAAAATATTGATCAATTACGTGAACAATTACATGATTTGCTTCAACCATCATTAATTGATTTACTTTCATCGGATCAATTCAAAACTCAATTTTCTTTATTTATATCAACCAATGATGAGAATGAGAATTCAACGACAACATTAGATCATCGTCGAGAACTATATCAACAACTTGAACAATTATCTTGTTTAGACAAAGTTATTGTACCAGGAGATGATATTACTGTTGATGATGAAATCAGAGATGAAGTTGATGAATGAATATTTGTATTTTTCATTCAAATTTTATTAAATAGACATTGTTTAATTGTTTCAATTATTTATATAAAATATCCACGAGTAAAACGTTTTATAAAACACATTTCAAATTAATGAAATTCTTTTGCTAAAATTTGGTGTTGTCAATTAAACAATTTAATCTGCCGAAAGCGGTTCAATACCGACTATTACATTATTATGCCAAAAAAAGTTTAAGAGCACTAAAAAATTGGTGATGAATACAAGTTCTTTACAGACTTCATCGGTTTACTATTACTTGTCTTCTCGACTTTGTGAAATAGAACTCAACAAGTTAACTCTAGATCTGTTTACAATCGGAATCTGGATCCAAGTCAAATAGAAGTTTCGATACACTTAAGAAACTCCCTTCTCCTCACATCACAATAGTATTTACCAGTTAGAAAGAACTATTTGAACTGAAATTTTCAAAAAATGATGTACAAAAGTTTACTCTCATTTAGCATTTTAAAACAAAGGCAAAAATTGGTTATATATTGAAGTGGGTGGGAGAAGTTTCAATTTTTCTGATTAAAACTTTTCATTCAAATACAGAGGAAAAGAAGTATTAAAATGGCATATTAACAATATGTTTAAGTGGAATTTTTAAAAGTAAAAAGGAAGTCTTCTCAAAACCAAGAAACCATGAAAATTTCTCGAAAAACACGATAGAGTTGAGATTTCTTTCGAAAGTCTGTTTAAATTCGGCTTTTTTTTCCAAAAAGTCATAGATATTCTGAAAGAAGAAGCTTCGAAGCATCTTCCCATGATAAAAACTTGACCTTGATTGTTTTTTCTCGAAACAATAGATTTTCTGAGTGAAGGAAGCCTTAAGAGTTCGAATCAAGTCTTTTTTAATTCTTATTCATTTTATTGAAAAAAGAAAGAGCACCATTTTGTTTTATTAAGATATCTGTACTTCTTTCTTGTTATCAATACAAAAATAGAATCCATCATTTCCATTATTAATCGAGGTCTAACGGAATTCATTTTCAAGATGCTTTAAGTTTTACTGCAGGAATTGTTACAGTAGATCTTCTAGCCGAAAAATATTCAATAATTGATTCTTGATCATTTATTGTAAGAGACTTTTTTTAATATTTTGAGTGACAAACTTCTTGCGAATCATATATTTGTCTTCGCAACAATAATTGATTATTACGAAATAATTCCTAGTGTGTATTTATGCTTAATCGCTTAAATATTAATTTCGATATTTTTATGGTTTGATTTAATGAAACAGGTCATCGTATTTAATGGATGATTTGGATTGTAAAGAACGTTTATCAACCATTATAAATAATGTTTCATCATTATGATTTGATGCATAAATACTTTTTTGTATAATATCTTTTTTGTACGACAATAAATTTGTGTATATTAATCATGAAATATTTTATAATTTCTTTCTTTCATAACTTAATGATTCATCCAGGTAAAAACATTTTCAATTATAAATAACCTTTTCTCAATATTTAACGATTAATAAAGGAAAAAAAATTATGCTCCTCATTTGATGTTAAGGTAGGCTCGACAAGACACCCCGATAGATATCATGCTTATAAAATATCATGAAAAAAAATATTTACCTTTACAGGGCTATTTATAACGCATATATACATATTGAGCCATTATTACTTAATTTTACGCAGCTATTTATTTTTTCAATTATACTCGGACGCACTAGATAAAATTCGTTGGAAAATGGCATCTCGATTAAATGATTTGCCGCCTGAAATTTTACATATTATATTTACATATCTTTGGGCAAATGAAATGTTTCACTCATTATATAATATAAATCAACATATGAATTCTGTTCTATATAGTTATGATAATTATTATTTAGATTTTCGTAATACACATAAGAAAACTTATGATCTTTTATTAACGGATTTAAAACATAAAATAAAATGTTTAGTTATTTCAAATGGCTATTCAGTTCCTCGTTTTACACATATTAGAAATTTTTCAGAACAACATAATTTATCTGAATTTATTCGACTTGAAAAACTTTCACTTATTGATATTGATGAAGAATATTTTCTTGAAATATTACCAAATATATACAGATTTAACAAGTTAAAATGTCTTAAATTGGATAGACTTCCATCATATACAGGTTTAAGATTTAAAAATATTGTATCACGATTAATTCGATTGGATTTACCAGATGCAGCATTTTTTGATCAATTATCAGAAGAACATATTCAAAATTTAAAATGTTTATCTGTTGTTCGTTGTACATTTGAACAATTAAAACATATATTTTATATTGTACCACAAAGAAAATTTCAAGCGTTTGCTTTAACAAATGGAATTTTTTCGGCTATCGGAGATAATAGTTGGCCAAAGTTTGCTCGACTACCCTATAAACTCAAACGGCTCAATTTACAAATTGATAGTAAGTTTATTTATTCTATAATTGATGAAATTTCAATATTAATCTATAAGATAGCTCTGATTCTCAGATTTTTTTCCACCTAATCCTATCGAAACTTTTTAGTAAGATTCCAATCTAGCATTGCTGGTATGTTTTTTTCACCTTTCCTGATATATGTTGATAAACGTATGTTCATATTATTATCGAATTAACATTATTTATGTGGACTTTACATGATTAAAAAAACTATGAATATTATAAAAAAAACAACTTCGTTGATCCTTAGTATAATACGTAGAAAAACGTTTCTTTTAATTAAAACAGTTGACTATATGTGTTTAGCGCTGTTTGGCAGTTTCAATAAAAAAAACTCATATAATTTTTGAGTCATTTTTAAAATCAAGAAATTTTAAAACAAAACTCTTTATTTCTGTTCCTGAAAGTGAAATATGTTAGTTTAACCTTTCAAATGGTCAAAGATCACGAATAGAATTAATTTGATAAATGAACGATTTGATATTCTTAATACGTGAATGTCATATGTTTTGGAAGTTTCTTTTTCTTAATTATAATTATTATGAGAGTTTTGTCAATAAGTATCTTAGTTCTAAAGGTTTTATTCGTTTAGTTTTTAGTTACTAGGAATTTTCAAGAAATTTTCAAAAATTTGTTTCAATTTGTATATTTATTATTATAAAAAATCAATTTCTTCGATACCAATCAACTTCAGAATGGCTCAGACATTACAAATCACAACTTTTGCTGTATATTCGTATTGTGTTTGATGGATACTCTGTAGATAATTTAAAGCGAAGAAAATATAAGAAAGTAAAGCTCATGATTAGGTTCTCGTCATAAGTTTTAATTTTTCAACTAACTACTAAAAGATATTGTCCTTTAAAGAAAATAGATAAATATGGATTACAATCGAGTTAGATATATACAACTCATTATACTTCTATCTATTCTGTATTTTGCACGACGACTTCTTGCTTCTTCAAAGTGCAAGTATGTGTTACAGTTCTATAGTAGCGTCGGTTGAGAATAAGAAAAGAAGAAGAACGACTATTGAATCTGAGTTTGGAGTTTCGACTAATATTAAAGATGAGAAAAGTTCAGTCTTTTATTGTTTTTAGAACAGATTTTAAAGAAACATAATGAAAAATGATTTGTTTCTTTTATTTTTGTTTTAGTTCAATCTATAACATTAAATGAATTAGAAGAATTACTATCACAATTGCCTCGTCTAGCACATTTAGATATAAAAACCGAAGGTGATATTGATTTAGCGAATGGTCAACGATGGGAAGAGTTTTTACATGAAACTTATGGAAATCAATTAATTGAATTTGATTTCTGTTTTACAATTTGGTCCTATATGAACATGAATGCAAATCAAATTATTAAACAATTTTCTAGTCCATACTGGCTGAATCGTATTCGCCCATGGTACGTCTCATACAATGGTCGTGGTCTAATTTATACAGTTCCACGTTATACATCAACATGTTCTAGATCAGATAATATGTTAACATGTCGAACAACAGCAAAAGATAAAAGACTATTTTTCAATACAATTAATCAATTAACAATTCATAATCCAACAATAATTCCTGAATATCGTTTTGATAATATTGATTTTTTACGAATCAGTGATGATGCTTTTGATTCAACAAATTATAATATATTGTCAATTGTTGATTTATCACGAATAAAACAATTAGAAATTTCCACAACAATTCCGCATGATTTACTAAATCGTATGCCTAATTTATATCATTTATCATTAATTAATATAAATTCTTTAGTATTAAGCTTACATAAAATTGGTTGGTGCTTAAAATTTGAACAAATTCGTGTTCTTGATATAATTTACAATCCAAGAAACCATCGTTATACAGATGTTCGACCAGACGTATTATGTCAAATGTTTCCCAATGTTATTCGATTATCAATGCATGGAATGCCTATACGTCGAGCTTATTTAAATCGAGTTATTGATAGATTTCGAAAAATGATTTATGGAAAGTTTCAAATTAATTGGAACAATGAACAAAAGGAGAGAGCAGGAAAAGATCTTCAAAGAGAAACTTGTAGATTAATATCAAATAATGATGAAACAAATTTTTGTTTGCATTTTGAACATTTTTATTTACATTTATTTATTTGGGATACACCACAATAAAACATTTTATTGTTTTTAAACAATTTTTTAATGTTATTCTTCCTACTGATTTCTGATTTATCTTTCTATACTATTTTCCATGTTAATAAACTTCATTTAGCTTAAATAAATGTGAATTTTTACAAATGTCTTGGAATTATGTTTCATGATAAACTTTACAGATTCAAAAGATTTTTTTATCAGACTTCCACAGACTTCGTTGAACTCAACAAAACTTGATGAAACTTCAAGAATCATAGGGTCTACTATTTTTCTCTTGACGGCCGTCAATATAAGCTTGACTGATAAGGTGAATAGATTTTTTTCTGTATATTTTTTATTGATCATTTTCTCTTAACAAATTTATATATATATATGGAAATATTGGCAATGTTTACGTGTTAATATTAGTATCTCAAGTGAAATTTCTCACATCATCGAAAACTTTTTTTTTTCATTCTTTTGCTATTATTTAACAGTTCGTCGGTTAACTTCTTTGAATTTTTTGCGTGATTGACACTAGTATATTTATAAGTAGATTTAAGAAGCCCGTATAGAATAATGAGTCTACAATATCAAGATGTAGATTTTGTGAGAGTAGCGCTAGAAATTCTTCGTGATATTATAGTGTGCACACTAGATCGTTTACACATCCATAATTATAGACTTGGAGCAATAGTTATTGCTAAAAACAAATTTCAGAGAAAATCTGATGGTAATAATGCAAAATACATTATCGTCATGATCTAAAAGGACTAGAGTACTTTTTCTATATTGCATAAGAGATAATTAGAGTCGCACTGATCAGTCAAAATTTTAATTAGTTGTTCTGTATCAAAGATTATAGATAAGAAACTCACCATTGACTCTCAAAATATGAAGATCTTTTCGACCTATAAAAACAACGTTTATATGATGATCTCGTGGGAGATTTCAATAAAAATTGTCAACAACATTTGAACCTTTTTTCTTACATGATTTATTCAGAAAAAAAGTAATTTAAAACAAAAATTTAATAACTAGAATCAGCCTATCAAATATTAAAAACATTCAAATTATTTCTTTTTTCGATTAAAAATATAGTATGTATAATAAGAAGTTTTTGAAGTCACTTTAGTTGAATATCATTTTTTTAAAGTAATCTAATAAATTGTCAAAATAACAATTGCATATCTTTGGTAGTGGCTAAATCAAAATCATGAGAAATATTTGTTGACTTCGTTTTTCATATACAGATGGACCAATCATCCTCATCAGTGGCATTGCTATTATTATAATTGCTATTTATTGTTAATGATGACATGCTTTATTCATTATATTCAATTAAAATACGATAGTTATGATATCTATAATAATACTGTTATTACCCGTGTTCTTGATTGTAGACATATGCATAAGATACAGTCATCTTCTATTTGTTCTATAACATACGCATTAAATCCACTAGGACGCGTATTTTTGCCACTAGTGATCGAATAGATCTTTTGACATGAAAAAATTAACGAATTTAAGTAAATTATAGAAATCTGAAATCATTCAACAAAGCAGACTTCTTTATCATCAACAATTCAATTTAGTTTATATTGAAAAGAATTTGAATTTATTTCTCTATTGTAGGCTGTATTCGGTAGAGCTCAGGAAGTTATTTAATTGTTCATTGACTTTCTGCATTGAAAAAGAACGTGTCTACTGATTGTTCGCAGTATGTTATATTCTTGGTTGTGTTTTGTTTAATCGGTTAGGTTCAAAGTTTGCTGTTATCGTAGATTGAAAACGAATAATTCACAACGGTACTCTTTTGAAGCCGAAAAGCAGACGTTGAACTAAAAATTAGCGAAATAGTTTACTCGTTAGAGGATTAACAAAGAAGCTTTTGCTGAAATTTATGTACATAACGAAACTAGATACTTGCCAAAAAAGCTTCTCTATAGCTATTCGTTCCGGACTTTTAGTGAAACTCTTTGAGAGCACAATATATGAGTAATATACTGTTCGAATGCTGAGCAATATTGTACTGATCAACACTTGAACAAGTGTCATGGTAATCATTTGAGCATTAGTACAGCTGTGTGTTTGACGCAATGGATGCTCATTTTGGCTGGTAATTCACCGACGGCTTGCTTGTACATGAAAGTAGGTGATCAGACCACATATAAACATGCTGTCTTGAGGAATTGTGTTTGTCCAAAAGATATTAAAAAAAGAGAGGAAACGAGAATAATAACCGGATTTTGGTGAACAATGTCGTCGAAGATCAAAATATTAAAACTGATGTGCAGCAGAGAGACTATAGAGAAGAATCGGAATGCATGTAATGTGATTTGCCATTGTGATTTTACTAAACGAGCGGAGAGTTGTGCTTTGCCATGGAGATAAACATTGGTCGAGCGCTGCCAGCATGAGAAGACTGGTAGAAATTCACGGTAGTGTTCATGTGAAAAACACACACATTTTACAACAGATAGACGACTTGTTTTCCAGCGTACTTCTGTAATGATCACTTTCTAGTTTTGAAACGAGATTAAAGTTCAGATAGGTTCAGTCGAAAATAGCTGACATCAAAAAATACCATCCACATGAATTTCATCGCAATTGCTTGACAGTGAATGTTACTAAATTGAGCAGGCATTTAAGATTGCACAAAATGAGTATAACAAACGGAGTATAGAGAGTTAGTCTATTTGTCAGCGAATCAATTGATCGAATATTCATTCTTATTGCTTTTCAAATCTGGCTATGATGAAGGAGTGTCACCAAACCTTTAATATGGACCCAAATAAATAAGAGAAATAATGGTGCCGAACTTTTTACTGTCTGAAATACGTACATTTGGAAAAAGTTTTTATTTTGGTCTAATTACCTGCAATATGATTATGAAAATGAAGTTTATGGTGCAGATTACAGAAACAACTATATGAAATTATTTTCTATGTCAGAATACTTCCACTACTTCCTCTTTCATGCTTTTGTATTCTAATTCACCGGACAAACATAATCCTCATACACAGCACTCAGTATTAAATTTTTCAATTAGTAGTAGGGGTATCATATTTCTGAGAGCAACAAAATGTTTCCTTGCTTGTTCTTTGCTCCTTTTTGCCATTTTCTTATTTATGTCATAAACAGAATCGATGCCTTCATTTTAGTTGAATATAGCAGCTTGTGAAGATAGCATATCAGCAAAATTGAAATCTTTCAATACAATAGTTGCAAGATCTACCAAATACAATTTCACATATAATCCGAACAAAGGGTGTGGCTGTGAATATTAATCTTCTATTAGCCAACATCAACGTCATGTCTTCTGAAGTTCGATGAGCTGAATGAAGGCTAAAGTGAGCATTTTACAGCAATCATTATCAAAGCAAAAGAATTCATTCACATATCTTATTCCTGAATATGAATGAGCATTCGTACATCAAGTAGGTTCTTTCTCATCATCAGACAGATATTCGGCAAATAGAACATGAGATCTTTAAATTCATTGATTGTAATGACATTCGAAACATAGAAAAACGCATTAATCCATTGGATTCAACAGAGTCGATCGAATACTTTGGATAATTCGATTGAAAATCTACTGCACCCTATCATGTAAGCAAAGATTAGAATAACAACGATTAGAGCCATGGCTGCAATGAACAAATAGAGAAAAATAGTAGAAGAAAAGAATTCACCATTATGCTTCTATGCAAGTAACTTACTTGTCGTTTCTCGTGAGTAATAGACGAGTAAGACTTGCCATAAAGTGGACAATGGTGGATAATAATACTGAATGTGTCATAAACATTGATAGCAAATTGCATAACAATTTTTCCATGAAAAATGTGATATTTTATAGTAACTACTGACGTATTCTTGCAATATGATGAACAAAGTGTGATTCATTCTTATACAAATGAACATATATGCATGAAAAGAGCATGCTCTTTGAAAAATGATTTAAATGTTATTACAGTACTGAAAATTTGACCAATGGCAATGAAAAGAATTGAGCCAAGTCGATTCTGAAAATCAGATCAATCGCTTTTTTTACATTGCTGAAAAATGAGTTCCACTAAAAAACCAATAATGATCAAGATAAGCATTTGTGATAGCTCCAATGCCGACTTATATATATATATATATATTGTGGAACGTTCGATGTGATAAATATAAGATCGTTGTGCTCAATGAACAAACTGTTTTAAATTATTGCTTACATTGGAGACACTCGATATGTTCATCGTTATTTTACCTAATATGTACTGCAGCCAATATGAGTATGTCCATGCGCATTGGAAACTAGTCGTATACTGGATGTAATTTTGTCAATTAGTCCGGTCTTCTCAACTTCGACACAAAAACATGAGTGTAGTGAAAAGCTCTGATATTGAATAGTGTGGTTGATGCATAGAAAAGATGATAGTACCTGTGCATTCAATATAGGACACGTTGGCATTTTCTTTTCTCCAATGTATGTTCAAGCACATCATTTTTATGCTTGCCGCGACACATCTTCTATAGCAAAAGTTGCTTGAAAGTACCGACAGAATTGCATTCATGCTCCCACAATTTCTTTTCTTTTTCTTTTTCTTTTCCTTCATGAATGAATCACATTGGCTGTATTATTATTTGCATAGGTCGCCTTCCTACCTTCATAAGATACTTATGAAAAGTTGTGCGCATCGTGTGGTTGCATCATTGCATTAAGTCACTTTCGATTTTTTATTTAAAAAACCTATTACAATCGTACATTTGATTATTTCGTAGATATGACAAGGAATTCACTCGAAATGAATGCCACACTGGCGAAAAAATATATTTCGGTCATTCTTAATGAGCTCTACGAACTGGTTCGTCATGGTAGATCGATCGAGATCGATGCATACCTTCGTAAGAAGTCTTTCGCCTGTCACACGTTCATGTTATGCGGTAAATTCAAAAACGAGTATTTCAGTCTACTCATGTTGGCTGCTCTTAATGGACATGATGAGGTAGTACGCATCATGCTTACTCATACTTTGGCCAACAAAAAACAAATTGAGCAAGAAGGATGTGCATTTGACATAAACAATCACCTAACGAGAAATGTCACTGCATTGTGGTGTGCACTTGATCGAGGACATTTTCATGCGGCACGAACCTTGATTGATCTTGGTGGTGCCGACGTCAATCATGGTCTACGAGGTCCATTGTTGATTGATGCTACTATAAGAAGGCGGTTCGATATTGTACACTATTTAGTCGAGAATGGTTATGCTGATGTTAATCGAGCAGTGACCAATGATATGTACCAAGTCAGTAGTCTCTTCTTATGTGCAATCAAAGGCTACACACAAATCGCCGACTATTTGATAGCGAGAGGAGCCAATATACACTATCAGATACATGTGTGTGTTGTAACATCGTTGCACGCTGCTGCTAGGTCTGGTCACGATGCATTAGTTCGTTTGCTTTCATTAGCAGGCGCTTCTTCTAATGCGAAAACTAGTTCTGGAATAACGCCATTGATGATCGCAGCTTGGTATGGTCATCTAGACACGGTCGATTTCTACTTCGATATAATAATGATGACGCTACTTTCGATGATCTTGAGTTTGTTGCTGTCTCGTTTATGGTCCCCGACAATGGTGTTCTGCATCCCAGATCAGAAGAGATGGTGGGCTTATTACAATTGTCACCCCATACGCGTGTGCTATTGGAGAGACCGAACATTGTTTCTCCGCCGATAACAGCTTATGATAATCAGCAAGAATGTCAATCTCTCAATGAACTTGATCGCATTCAAGACAATGAAGATCGTCTCTACGTTGAAGCACTTCTCATTCGAGAACGTATTCTTCTACCTAAAAAAAGTGAACGTTTGTTTCAACCATTACTCAAACGAGCAATGGTATTAGCTGAACGAACCGAGTTTGATCGTTGCCTAAATCTGTTGTTCCACACATTCTATCTATATCAACAAATGGAGCTTCGCACTGGTCTTCATCATTTCGTCTGGATCTTCTGCAGAATGTTGAATGCGAATGTACCTATTCGTGCTGATCATTTTTGAGATGCATGTCGTCTTGTCTTCGAGCCATCGCAACGGACAACGAATGAAGACAACATTGTGAACGCTGTGTGTCTAGTGGCTCTTGCAGCGAAGATATGACTGAAGCAGTGAACTTAGTAAGAAGATTGAGTTTTGATTGAAATGATGTTCATCTGCAAAGGTGGCCACCAAGGAGAAGATCAAATAAAGTTATTTTCTACCCATCAATAAATTCAAGATTTTTGTGAAACACGATTGTTATTATGTGTCGAAGTATTCAGAGGAAGATTTAGATTCATTTGGTTCCATACATTCGCAAAAATGTCGACATGATAATGTGGATTTTCGAACCATGAAGTTTCAAATTATTGGATTCCGAATCGATTTTAAGTTCCAAAATTCAAAAAACCTATTTTTTTCTATTCATGATATATTCTAGTCCCAATCATAGGCCGCCACAAATACATAGAAATGAATCTCTCTTGATTTCGTGACGCATTGTGCTGAATATAACAAATACCCATACATACGTGTGAAACGACTCAATCTTATCAAGATTGCTCTGAGATCTTATCTATTGAAGTTCTGTGAAGCGTACTACGTTGTCCATATCTCTGCAAGAAAACAATACTGAGAGTAAGTTTTCGAGTGTAAGCACTCCTCATTCCGCTCTCTAAGATAAACTGCATACTAGCTGATATGAACATCTGGTATGTACTTCTGACTAGGATCCTATGTAATAGTTTTATAGAATTTAGTCGTAGTTTTAGTCTTTAATTCTGTTCTGCAGGGTTTTTTGCTTTTTTTGATAGCGTCATCGGATAGAACATGAGAAGTTACGTACGATGAAAAGGTTTGAAGTAGCAGCCAACTCAGTGACTTGATTGAATGAACCGTATATGACGCATGGCAATCCATAACAGAAATGGTTTTTTTTAGTCCATAATCGTTGCTTTATTCATAGTCTTATTAGTATTTCATTTGCTCGATGTTGTATTCAGATAAGGTCAGTGGAGCCGATGATGTGATAGTGCATTAGTTTGAAATTTTTCAAACATATTTAGATTGGAAAAAAAGAAAATGCTGTTTTGCCATCTCTGGGTAGTTCCAACTGCCAAAACTCTTGCCAGAGCATGTCTCAAATTTGTTAAGAGCTAGAAAATAGTCTTACACTCCTTTTCGTTTTTCCAAAAAACCTTTTCTCTAAGAATTATTTTTTATTTGACATGTTTTCTTCAAAACACATACTCAATCAAACAAAACGAAATATCTGTAGTAAAATGTTCATTCTTTAAAACCAAAATTTATCTCAGGTATTCAGTATCGATCTTAATTGATAAAGATGAAATCATATTTTGAATACTATGAGAAAAGTAAAATTTATCTAAAACAAGTGAAGAACAATTTGTAAGGTTCTTTATAAGCATTCAATTTTTGTACGAATATCAAGTAGCAGTGTTTCCATCTTTCTATAATAAAACTTTCAAATTTTGATGACACTAATAAATGACTATATAGATGGATTAAAAAGTATATTTCTTCCATTTTCTCCTAAATTTTAGATTCTTGAGCAATCAACAATGAGTGATCGAGATCGTCACTTAATCATTCAATGGATCAAAGACTTGTGTCGAGAAAAACGTCGAACAGAAAACGGACGAACATTGTTGCATTTGAGCGTTGATGTTGAAACATACGGAGATATTAATTATCGACCGGCAGATATCATGCATACTCTCATGTAAGTGAGCTCGAGTCGAAAGTTCCTGTGATACAGCAAACCTGATTTTTGAAAAATGAAAAAAAATTACCATCTGAATATCAAGCGATTTTATTCTATTGTTGACGTGTTGATCGAAACAGGCAATCAATGATTAGGTACATTTGATTTTCTTGAGGTAGATCACATGTCAAAAATGAGTAGTGAAATAAAATTTTATATGATATAGTTTGATTTATTTATTAAATTGTTGTCCACTTTTAGTTTTCCCAATTTGGCTACTACTCGACTGCTTGTTTGCTTTGGAAAGCGATGGATCGATTTAGATGCTGTAGATCTAGTGAACAATGACACTGCTCTACATAAGATTTTGCAGAGTTGGGCACCTGGTAATAATAAAGACACAAAGGCAATTGTTGAACTGTTGATCAATGCAGGAGCTCATATCGATTGTGCTAATGCTCGTGGTCATAGACCTGTCGATGTAGCCACCGTCGATGAAATTCGCGCTCTATTACAATCGAAACAGAGATTACCTCGACTCAAATGTCTTTGCGCGCGTGTCATCACTGATCAACAAATAGTGTATGATAATCTCTGGCCAACACCAACAACAAAGAATACATTTCTACGTTTGCATGGTGGTCTAAAAAGAAAACGCTCCATGTCAGATTACAGCATCACTTCATTCGATGTATATGATGACATTTTTTAATAATGTACATAGATAAATAGAACCATATCTGAACTCATGGAGTCATCAATTTTTTAGTAATCAAGATTTCTATTTGACTTGTCAACTATTTTCTAGCGCAAATACACACTCATTCAATAATTTTGCTCATATATTCAAAGACAAAATTTCTTTTAATTGCGTACTTTCCCATTGACATAGACAAATCGTGTAAGCAAAAATAACGTCACATGCTTTTCAATCATCAATATATTGTCATTATCTGAGTGCTACTGATCTTGACAATATAGTTTATTGAATGCAATGAAACAGTAAAGATCAACCTATAAAAGATAATCGTCGATTGAGTATGGATATGGGACACCCGACAAATTCAGATATTCTTTAGACGTCAACAGCAACAAAATAAATCGACTCTAGAATCAAAGTTTTAATGCACCAAGAATTTTAATATATATTAGAATGCATCTTTTCTCTGTAAAATTCAAAAAATATGACGATAGAGAGTGATGATATTCACATAAGCATCGACTCAAAGGAGAGATCTTGTGGTATGAGTGCTTTCTTGAGCTTGAAGTTGCAATATGTGACTTACGATAGATAAACTCTAGAAATCCGTTCATCTGTCCTTGATGATCATGATTTTTCTGACATACAGGCAGTCATATAATCCAAAAGAAGCCATATAAACGCTAAAAATGTAGTTGCTTCTAGATGTTGTTCGATATTTTTAGCACGAGGTTGACAATGAGCAAGAACGGGTTTGTTTTTATCCTAGCAAAAAATTACCTGAAATTTTAATAATCTTTAAGACAAAGGAGTTTACAATATTATAATCTCACTAGAAATCGAGCTACATAATCAAAATTCGATACTTCGCGATATGATGATTAGCATCGGTGTACGTAACGTATTTCTTTGTTTCGCTTTTAGAACCAGTGCATCTTGTATATGTTTCTCACTTTGATTTCGGAAAAAAGATGTATCGATTGCGATTATTGTACCAGTATTTTGTTCTATATTTATGAATACGATTTGAACAGTCACTTCTTCCGAAGAGAGATATACCTGGATCAACAAGCTACTGTCGTCTATTCTATAAAAAAGACATACTTTCATCATTGATAGTTAAACGATGATACACACATAGCTCTGATTTGAAATAGATCTTTTGAAGTCTATCTGTAAAAAGCATCTGTCGCGCTCAAAGTATATGAGGATGAAATGAACAAGGATCTTCTCTTCACCCACGCACTATATTTTTTGGTCTACATTATATTAAATTTATCTCTATGTGTCTTGTTTACAACGAAAGGTCACTCTGTAATTTTTAGCGAACAACTTGAAATAAAAGAAGAGCATTGTCATATAACATCGAATTCTACGTGAAGAAAATATTCACCTATTTTTCGTTGTGGATAAGGTTATGATGAAGAGAAGACCCCACACCCATACCCTCCTTAATTTGGCATGAAAGTTATGTTTCTTATGAAGCTGTATAAAATTTGAAACAAAAACTATGAGGAACAGTCTATGAGTGTTTCAAGATGAATGTTCAGGAAGTGAAAAACAAATATAATGAGTTCTTTACTTAACAATGTCGTCATAACAATGAGTAAGGAAGTAGGCAGATGAAGGGAACAGCCACACTCACAACCTCGTTTGCCTGCCAGCACACATCTGTCAAGCGACTTACTTCATCTTTGATCCCATAACCAGTCAAGTCAAATGTAGAATTTTATTTAATTGCGTGAATCGTTTACAAACTAGAGAAAATTTTTATTTCTCAATCTGGGAACACTGACAAAATCGAACAAAGTCAAATTAAAAAGAATCGAATATTTGTCAATTATACAATACAATGCTCATGTCTAGTTTAATCAATTGTGCTTCCCATCACTTGAGGTCACTGTTTTACTGCGACGAGGATTTGCTCGTGCAGCATTCAATCTACTTAACTGTTGACCGTTGGCATCAAAATTGTCTGGATGAAGCCATCGTTGTATTTCCTGTTTGACTTGTCCCCATTCGTCATTCACAATACTGAACCATGCCATATCTGCCGAACGATCTTTACAGATCGCCATTTTGAGCCATGTACCTTCATATTGAAAGCCTAGCCTCAAAGCTGCTCGATATGATTTTTCATTCAGAGGATTGCAACTCCACATGACTCGTCTGTAGCCAAGTGTATCGAAGGCGTATTGCATTAATAAAAAGCTCGCTTCTGTGGCTTGTCGAGTGCGTGCTAACTGCTGACTGAAATTGACGTGACCAATCTCAAGTGCGCCATTTTCCTCATCAATTCTCAAATAAGTAATAAATCCTACTGCTACCTCATTCACTATGATGCTATATACCACCGTATTGCTACTAGGTTGTTGCAACGAGTGTAGAAATTGTGTGAATTCATCAATTGTCTTAAATGGTCCATATATCAAATAGGTGAAATGAGTCTGTTCAGTTGGTTTGAGTGCCTCATAAAGCTGTTGAATCGTGATACTACTGGTTGCTGAAGTAAGCAACTCAAGTCGACAATATTGACCTTGAAGTATACGGTATTCAGGATTCGAACCTGGGTTAGCACGAGGTGTCCAATTGGGAACAATATCACCGACAGGTTGATCAGTCGTAGGAGCAATTCTAACATCCATGGACACTTTTTGTGTGATATTTTCTTAATTCAAAAATGGTGTTCGAACAAACTTTCTACACGAAAAAAAAGCTGTTTATCAGTGCTAAGTTTACTTTTGAAAATATTTCTATTTGATAATGGTAGAATTTTCTCAAAAATAGTTCATTGAGCCATGTACATGAAAAACTCACCCATTGTTCTAGCGCACGAATTTTGTTTTAGTGGTCTGTATTCTCAACACTATCACAGCTAGCATAGTGAGGTCAACGATTGCCTAATTCTTCAAAAAATTCGTTTTCTTTCTGCGAACTGAAACGAATTGTTCTGATTCCCTAAACGTGATTGCCCGTTTTTGGTAATCTCCCCCCCCCCAGCCTGGATTACCTCTAAGCAACTCTGAATATTATACCATCTGATTGAGAGTGGATAAGTAAGTTGGATTTGGCGGTTGGGTGTGTGCGCGCAGTGATAAGAAGGTACCTACTCTAACATGCTCACTCACCCTCAAAGTTTTCGTAGATTCTGTTGAGCTCGTTATATGTTATGCTGATTATAATTTTGATCACTTTTCGAATTTCATTTGCAGATGCCTTCGACACGTTAAATCTTCTGATAGATGTATATATAAGCGTGTGGGATTGGGTGCGGTTATGTGAGTGTGAGGATGAGTGATGGTATCTGTGGAGATCTTCTCTTCATCCACACTCACAATCATTCCCTCAAAGCCCAAAGTTGTGCTTTGCGGCAAAGACATTAATGTTTTCATTAGATAACAATGAAAAATGATGTTTCTGCGTTACATTATTTTTGCCTGGACCAATAAGATGAAGTCCGTTTTTTTTTGTTTCAATATTCAACATTAGATTTATCTTGTGAAAGATAAAATAAGGTGCAAGGGCGCATCTTTTTTTCGTACTTTTTGCTATTCAGATGCTATTGCATTGCTGAGCAAATATAAAGAAACTACTGTTATATTACTCTCAAGCAATTTTTTCTTTTGCACTGATGGTATCGAATCAAAAATCAACGTAGTGAGGATGACGAATTGAAATTGCGGCGTAATACTGATTGTATTAATGTTAATCATAAATTAATAGTGATGACAACAACAAAACAAATAATTCAGGACATCCACCCTGCCTCAGCCCGGAATCGAACCCAGTTTGCATGATCTTCAGTCGTGTGCCATCTCATTAGACTACTGAGACTTATGTATGATAGATGATCATAATTTCTGGTAATTAGAAAAAAAACAATAGACTCTTAAATAGAGTTCGCTGTCCNACCTTCCTCGACTCGAAAATCCGTGCTTACCGCTTTATTTCGTAATAGTGTAACCAGACAACTCACACTTTCATCACTCAGTGCACATTGCGACAGACCGAGTTCCATGAGGATCTAACACAACAACAACTCATCTTACCGTGAGGTACAAAAACGGTGTGCACGTACTTTGTTATCTGCAAGAGCGGTAGCTAGATGTTGTACACCGAGGTCGCCGATTTTATTCCGCGAGATGTTGAGGATAGTTAAGTTCTTCGGGAGAAAGAGATATTATTTGTAAGAACCATCTGCCTCTAAAAAGTTGATACTCACGGCACTATTACGAAGGATAGGAACAAGGTGAGTGATGCCTTCATACGTCAGGTTACAATCAGCCACATAGAGTTCCGTGATGTTCTGGAAAACGAAATGAACATGTGATCGCGAGCGAAGGAAGTGAGAGCCTGTACTTTGTTGTCTGCAAGCGCCGTAGCCAGATTTTGTACGCCAGTGTTTCCTATTTTATTGACGTCGATGTTCAGCTTGGTTAAATTCTGCAGGAAAGAGATAGGTTAATTGCAACAACATCCTGCAGCTATAACGCAGATACTCACGATACTGTTTCGAAGAAGAGGAATAAGGTGCTTGATACCTTCGTTGGTCAGGTTGGAATCACCAAGATAGAGTTCCGTGATGTTCTAGAACACGAAATCAACATGTTATCGAGACCGAAGAAACTGAGAACACGTACTTTGTTATCAGCAAGGGCGCTAGTTAGATGTTGTAGACCGAGGTCGCCTATTTTATTCCGGGCGACTTCCAGCTTGGTTAAATTCTGCAGGAAAGAGATAGGTTAATTGTAACAACATCCTCCAGCCAGAATGCAGGTACTCACGATACTATTTCGAAGAGGAGGAATAAGGTGCTTGATACCTTCGTTGGTCAGGTTACAATCACCAAGATAGAGTTCAGTGATGTTCTATAACGCGAAATCAACATGTTATCGAGAAGGAAGAAACTCAGAGCACCCACGTTGTTATCGGCAAGCGCGGTAGCCAGATGTTGTATACCAGTGTCGCGGATTTTATTCTGCGAGATGTCGAGGATGGTTAAGTTCTGCACGGAAAACATATGTTAGTTGTAGCAACATCCTGGATATGAAATGTGGATACTCACGATACTATTGCGACGAAGAGGAATAAGGTGCTTGATACCTTCATTGGTCAGATTGCAATCCCAAACGTAGAGTTCCGTGATGTTCTAGAACACGGAATCAACATGTTATCGAGAACGAAGAAACTGAGAACACGTACTTTGTTATCTGCAAGGGCGGTAGCTAGATGTTGTACACCGAGGTCGCCTATTTTATTCAGGGCAACTGTCAGCTTGGTTAAATTCTGCAGGAAAGAGATAGGTTAATTGTAACAACATCCTACAGCTAGAATGCAGATACTCACGATACTATTTCGAAGAAGAGGAATAAGGTGCTTGATACCTTCATTGGTCAGATTACAATCACGAAAATAAAGTTCCGTGATGTTCTAGAAGACGAAATGAACATGTGATCGAGGGCGAAGGAAGTGAGAGCCTGTACTTTGTTATCTGCAAGCGCCGTAGCCAGATTTTGCACGCCAGTGTCTCCTATTTTATTGATGTCGATGTGCAGCTTGGTTAAATTCTGCAGGAAAGAGATAGGTTAATTGTAACAACATCCTACAGGTAGAATGCGGATACTCACGATACTATCTCGAAGAAGAGGAATAAGGTACTTGATACCTTCATCGGTCAGATTACAATCCTCAAAATAGAGTTCCTTGATGCTCTATAACACGAAATCAACATGTTATCGAGAAGGAGGAAACTCAGAGCACCCACGTTGTTATCGGCAAGCGCGGTAGCCAGATGTTGTATACCAGTGTCGCGGATTTTATTCTGCGAGATGTTGAGGATGGTTAAGTTCTGCACGGAAAACATATGTTAGTTGTAGGAACATCCTGGATATGAAATGTGGATACTCACGATACTATTGCGAAGAAGAGGAATAAGGTGCTTGATACCTTCATTGGTCAGATTACAATCACGAAGATAAAGTTCCGTGATGTTCTAGAAGACGAAATGAACATGTGATCGAGAGCGAAGGAAGTGAGAGCCTGTACTTTGTTATCTGCAAGCGCCGTAGCCAGATTTTGCAAGCCAGTGTCTCCTATTTTATTGACGTCGATGTTCAGCTTGGTTAAATTCTGCAGCAAAGAGAAAGGTTAATTGTAACAACATCCTAGAGCCAGAATGCAGATACTCACGATACTATTTCGAAGAAGAGGAATAAGGTGCTTGATACCTTCGTTGGTCAGGTTACAATCACCAAGATAGAGTTCCGTGATGTTCTAGAACACAAAATCAACATATTATCCAGACCGAAGAAACTGAGAAGACGTACTTTGTTATCAGCAAGGGCGGTAGCTAGATGTTGTACACCGAGGTCGCCTATTTTATTCAGGGCAACTGCTAGCTTGGTTAAATTCTGCAGGAAAGAGAAAGGTTAATTGTGGGAACATCCTACAGCTAGAATGCAGATACTCACGTTACTATTTCGAAGAAGAGGAATAAGGTGCTTGATACCTTCATTGGTCAGATTGCAATCCCAAACGTAGAGTTCCGTGATGTTCTAGAACACGGAATCAACATGTTATCGAGAACGAAGAAACTGAGAACACGTACTTTGTTATCTGCAAGGGCGGTAGCTAGATGTTGTACACCGAGGTCGCCTATTTTATTCAGGGCAACTGTCAGCTTGGTTAAATTCTGCAGGAAAGAGAAAGGTTAATTGTAACAACATCCTACAGCCAGAATGCAGATACTCACGATACTATTTCGAAGAAGAGGAATAAGGTGCTTGATACCTTCGTTGGTCAGGTTACAATCACCAAGATAGAGTTCCGTGATGTTCTACAAAACGAAATGAACATGTGATCGAGAGCGAAGGAAGTGACAGCCTGTACTTTGTTATCTACAAGCGCCGTAGCCAGATGTTGTACGCCAGTGTCTCCTATTTTATTGACGTCGATGTTCAGCTTGGTTAAATTCTGCAGGAAAGAGATAGGTTAATTGTAACAACATCCTACAGGTAGAATGCAGATACTCACGATACTATTTCGGAGAAGAGGAATAAGGTACTTGATACCTTCATTAGTCAGATTGCAATCCTCAAAATCGAGTTCCCTGATGCTCTATAACCCGAAATCAACATGTTATCGAGAAGGAAGAAACTCAAAGCACCAACTTTGTTATCTGTAAGGGCGGTAGCTAGATGTTGTACACCGAGGTCGCCTATTTTATTCAGGGCAACTGTCAGCTTGGTTAAATTCTGCAGGAAAGAGATGGGTTAATTGTGACAACATCCTACAGGTAGATTGCAGATACTCACGATACTATTTCGAAGAATAGGAATAAGGTGCTTGATACCTTCATTGGTCAGTTTACAATCACCAAGATTGAGTTCCGTGATGTTCTAGAACTCGAAATCAACATGTTATCGAGAACGAAGAAACGGAGAACACGTACTTTGTTATCTGTAAGGGCGGTAGCTAGATGTTGTACACCGGCGTCGCCTATTTTATTCTGGGAGATGTTGAGGTTTGCGAAGTTCTTGACGAAAAACGAATTTTAATTGTAGCAACATCGTGCATGCAGAATGTGGATACTCACGGTACTTTGTCGAAGAACAGGCATAAGGTGTGTGAGGCTCTCTTTTGTCAGGCTGCATTGGCGAAGATTCATTTCGGTGATGCTCTAGAAGAGGAAGTCGTGATGTTCTGGGAAGGGTGGTAAGTGTGATCACGGATGTTCGAAGATGTGGATTTGCGTCTGGTTGTGGTTGTGGGAGGTGGGTGTTGGGGGTGGTGCGGAAGGGTATGTCGGTTTGTTTTATGGTAGGGCTGATGCACATGGAGACCGACAGTGACCTCGATAGACCGCAGGATTGTGTGGTAGGGGTATTTCTATCTTAGTTGGACAGTAATGGTGCGGCTTGATGTCCTGATGCGAACATGCGTGTTGATGGGTTTCGGAAGGTATCATGAACGTCTCCGTTTGGAGAAAATAGCAAAAGTGTATCGTAACCTGCAGATCGAGATGTTTTCGAAATAGTGGTTGTTCAGTTTGAGTTTATGAGCGTGATGAAAAATAGCGAGTTTTTAAATATTTTTGGAGAAACCATTGAAAACCAGTGGGGGAGGTACGGTAATATTAATTAGTTTTGAACACGATTTGCATGAAATCCTATTTATCGCAAAACTATTGCATTTTTAGGTAGATGGACATGAGGCTGTGACGAAAACGTGATTTCTTGGGTGTCTTTAGTTTATATATTGATGCAATGGTTTCAATATTATTAGCGCTAGGTAGTAACTGGTTAAATTTACGAGTGGGTTTCTTCGTTTTGGTTCATTATCTAGTGATAAATCTTTTTAAAAGCTCTAATTTATGTTTCAGCTCAAATATCACTGGATTGGATTAACTTGAGGGATAGTAACTCACCTATATATGTAGGGAACGTTTTGAAGTCCTTAGTCGCTCTTGAATTTAACACTCTGCATAATGGAGAACCCATTGAAACTTGAAAAGTCTGAAAAAGGATATTTGTCTTCATGTTTGCTGTCGAGACTTATAGAGATTTTACTGGAATTTCAGGCTATGGCTTTGTAGATACGAACAAACGGACTAACGATATTTCGAGTTTCAATTATGCTCACAAGCAAATATATTTGTGAGTGAAATGTCGTGAAAAAATCAGCTCAAAAAAATGTTTTCTTCCTGCGATGTCAAAGTTCCAAAAAGCTCCCATATCCGATAGAAAATGCTAGAGTTTCCGGTCTTTTCAGATTTTAATGTCTTAGGAAGGAAACATTTTCTTTTTGAGTTGATATTTTCGGGACATTTTACTCACAAATCTATCTGTTGGTAGGCATAATCTCAACAGGAAATATCGGAATTCGGTTTGTTGGTATATATCATGGCATAAGCTAACATTGCTTTTGAAGTATCTGTTTGTCTCAACCAAAGACCTAAGAGCATTTATCTCTTTAAGATTTCTCATGCTTTAATGGGTTCTACATTATGTGCAGAGTTCGAAATCGACAAGAGACTGGACGATTCAAAATATTCCTCGTGAGTGTGTTTCTCACCTATAGCAGAAATATATTGTGCTGCTGCAGGAAAGTTTAAGCTGTACAGAGATCTGAGAAGTGTCTCTGGATGTCGACGCAAGTTTTTAGCGATTAGAACCGCAGAAACATCTGCTTAGAAGTTTAAAAAACTGATTCAGACGTATATAGACCTAATAAAAAAGATGATATCAATGTACGAAGAAATAGATGTAACAGCGTTACATTTGCTTTTTGTTTTTCTTATACGAATAAAAATAGCTAGAAGAAAATTTTTTTTCCTTTGAAAAGCTTGTTTGATGCTCTACAAAATTTGCTCCGAACGCATTTTATTTGCAGATCGACTTTCAGAGGAAATTAGATCTTAAGCAAGAGTATTCCAGATTGAAGGTCTTTTTAGGCAACAGCGTTACGCTGTCGAAAACGCTTCTGGAAACTTGAGAATTCAACCAACAAAGCTCATTTTCATGCTATGAATCGAGCTTGATGAGCTGTGTCGAACGACGTTTGAACGAGCTTTCTATCTCTTATAGTTTCCGAGATAATTGAAAGTAAAAGTGTGTCAAAAACGTAGCAGCGTTACGTTTGGACAAGTCGTGTAGCTGTTTAATTAAATGCATTGTTCAAACTAATAAAACTAAAAATTCCTTTTAACCATGATATGTCTATTCGAATCAGTCTTAAAGTTGGTGTGCTAGAGGTTTGACATATTTTTCTCAACCTATTACGGTATAAATATTTATGTTTCTCTATTGTAATCAAGAAAAAACTTCATTGCCTTTTTAGTCTTATACAAATTTCTAAGAGTCATTATCACTCACGTAGAATTATTGTCCATTAACATCTACAACTGTAATTCATTCACTCTAACAGATTTATTCATGGGAAATAAAGATGAAGGGTCACGAACGGTACAAAATGGCAATAAGCATGTAGCAGTTTCAATGTTTATGTACCATTGAAAGCTTAAAATCACTTCTCAGTTTTATTTGCAGAACATTAGCAAAAAATTAATCTTTTCTCTCAGAAATTTTACTGTCGTAATAAAGAAACGTAAAGAGTAATCAACAGATTGATGTATGTACTCTTGAAAATTCTCATATGTGTGAATTTGAAATTCGATTTGTTGCTGAACCATTTGAAACATTGTGTTTCTTACAGAGACCGAAACGAGTCAAAAAAATCTGATTCGACTCGACTCGACTCGACTTAAGTATTCACTCGATTCGATTCGATTCGACAGACATTTGAAAAAACCTAACTCGACTCGACTCGACTCGACTCGACGGACATTTGAGTAAAATGAAAGTTATTGTAAGCTATTCATTTTACTCCATTCAACGCTGTCGATTCATTGATGTTTCGCCATTGACACTGACCGTCTGACAAATTCATTGTGATCAATTAATATTGTGCTGTTTTGATGAAGTCAAAACGAACTAACATTCTTGGTGAGAAAAAACAGAAAGAATTACAAAAAAAATTCAAAAGGTCGAGTCAATGGAGTCAAACTCGACTCGACTCGACTCGGGAGTAGATATCACTGGACTCGACTCGACTCGACACATCTCGCAAAATCTTTAACTCGACTCGACTCGACTCGGCATTTAGTCGAGTCGAGTCGAGTCGATTTGTCGAGTACTCGACTCGTTTTCGGTCTCTGGTGTGTAAGGAATTTTTACATATCATACGTTCTGCAAGGTTTCTATAAATAACAATTATATTTGCTGGTAACGAGTAAAAGGTTAAAGTGTTCTATTTTTAGGCTTTTGATATTTGGTTCTTTGTAGCAGTCTGCTACGAAGAATATTGCAAAAGTCACGATTTATTGTACTAGATAAATGTTATACTACATCTACACGATGATTCCTGATAGAAAGATTAAAAGATGTTAAAACGTTTACGCTGTAGCACAAAAATGAAGGTATATTAAATTATGGACTTCGCGTTCCAAAAAATATGACCCAAATTTTATTATTCTGAGAATCAACGTTAAATGATGATGATTTTTTAGAATTTTGTTTTGTATTTTATCATCGTTCTATTAGAAGTCTTTAGAGTTCAGTAGAACGAAAGTTGTTGATTACAAATATTATATATGCTTTTCAAAGTAGTCAAATAATAAGAATAAGCTGAAGCATTTTCTTAAAGTGCTAAACAAAACAATAGTTGACCTGAAAGTCCATCAAAATTTAAATTTAGATTCGTTGAAAAACGGTTCATTCAATACAGAATATTTTTCACTATGAGAATCAATAAGAATTTCTTAGATTTTCAATTCTTTTTATATTGATAAGTGTCAAATATAGTCTCGATTGCATCATTTTGTCTTCTTTTTCACGAATATTCGACGACTTTCGAACATAATCAGTATCGTTTGACTTAAAAAAACAAAATCATATTTGGAATCAACACCAAAAACTAACTCAACTGATGTGTGTTGCAAACATTTTCTACAGCTTTCTTTTTTCAGTCGAATTTTGATCTCGAACACCCACCTTCTGCAAGGATATGTCGAAAAATGAATTTTATCAAAAATCGTTTGGGCAGGGAAAAGAAAGTTCTAAGTTTGTAAAATACCATTTGAAGTCAAAATCACAGGTCATTAAATATTAAAATAATTGCTTTGGGAGTACGTGTGGTGATGTTAGTAATTTCGAATGTCAGTCCACTTATTATTCACACTCTATCTGAATGATCTAGCTTTATTGACTGATATCTTCGATATAAGTGGCATCCGATTACTTTTTCTATTTCGACATTGTTTTTTGTCGTTCATATTCGTATCAACAAAAAAAAAAGAAGACGGTCATCCCCGTTTCTAAGTTACAGTGCATCCGATCGAGCTGAAACCTTCTTCTAATTACTTATACTAATTAGAAAGTATTTCAGTTACAAAAACATTAACTTTTAGGGCTATGTTCAGTATTTGGATTATTTTATTCAAATGAAAGGAGAAAAAAGAAACCAAAAATAGCGATCATTCCAAACAGTGTCCAGTATCTGGAAAAATATTTTTAGCTCTATTAGATGTACTGTGACTGAGAAAGGAGAGAGCCATTTTGACCTCTTTAAGACTTCAATATCTTCTACAGGAAAATATCTGAGAACACTAAGTCTATAACAAATTTTGCTGTACTCATCTGGATCTAACTATTTTGAAAGTTTCAACATTTTTTGATCAGCTGTTCTCTAAAACGGTCAGAAAGCGGCGGAGGGAGGGAGCGAGATCAGAGCTGCCATACGTACCCCATTTAGGATTTTGCATCTGTACTACGATAAACTGATTTTTTGATACAGCGAAAAGATTGAATAAATATAATCTGAACAATGTTTATTTGTATGCTTCTCCTAAGTTTTAGTTCTCATATTTTCTGGATTCATTCAACATCACAAATTTACCGTTATGAGAGAAAATTATGATAATAATCTCTCTAACCAAAATACGATTCGATGTTAATATTAGAATAAATCAGACAAAAACTACTTTCATTCGACTTGGTAGGAGTGCCAATATTTTAGATTAGAATTACTAAATGTCATCGAAATGATCTGCTGGATCTATTCTTGAATATCTCACAAAAAAAGCAAATGATCAAACATCACTGTCTTCTGCCTAAGATACCGCTTGAGTTGACTTCACTAAACGTTGAACAAGTTCTCCAGACGAAAACATTGAGATATCTCCTATGACTCTAACATCTCCTTCTGTTGATACATCAAGTATATCTGATCTTAATTATTGCTCAAAGAACTATTATGAATCTGAAAGCCAGTCTAGACTTCTTGACTGTCTCAGATACATCATCAAATACAGATAATATGGTATTATCGTTACAAGCAACAAATTTACCAATATCGTATACATCTATATCAAAAATTGGTACGTATTTTTACAAAATGATTTTTATTTTTGTTATAGAATAGGCTAATATTTATTGCATATATACTAGACACCTAGATCTACTCAATGCTAGAATGTTGAGCTTCCTACCTCTCATAATCACGTAGATACAAATGACATCAAATTCAAAAGAACTTTTTGAATTATTTTTGAAGATTTTTTTCGCTTTTTTTCATGATAGATGTGAAATAAAAAAGGACAGTTTGAACACAGATTACAGATCCAAGTTCTTTGAACATAACAAGAAAAAAATCTGCGTGAATGTTTAAGTATCTACTCTCTATCTTGATTTATCACTTGCTTCAATTGATTCGGTAATTTTCCATCGTTTGTTCGCATTTTTCAAAAATATCCTTTCTCAATTTTCCATTAACTGCTCCACAAACTATCTCCATTGTCGAAATATCAACAAATTTTAATTTAACAACTTCAAAACAAATATGCTCATCAAACAAAGACTCAATAGTGTTCATCATGAATGTTATTCGATAATTTGCTACCCTAGTCATCGTAAAAAATCGATGCTAATTTGTTGATAACCATGTTAATAAATAACAGCACACAAGAATGGTACGCAGAAAATTAAGTTACTCATCATGAGAGATTGATCAAATGATTAAAATTTTTTCATCCGTACTGTTTTTAAAAATAATTCAAAAAAGTCTTATGAATATTATGTTGCTTGTATCTCCGTGACTATAATAGGTAGGCGACTCAAATTATAGCATAGAGTAGATCTAGATGTCTAGTATATGTACGATGAACATCAGCCTATTCTTTTTGGAAAACGCGTAAGAAAAAAATATTACTTGAAGACGATCAAAACTTATTAGACACTCTTTATTGTCCCTAAATCGACAACAAGAATAAGTTATATCTATGATTTCTAACAAAGAGTATAAAATAAAAAGATAGCAAGAATAAATGAAAGCAACAGGTAAATAAAACTGATCATTTTTGAAACAAGATGGAAGAATGCAACATGTTTAACAAGCATATCCATTGACAAAAGAAGATCGCGGTAAAATAATTACATGGCAACTATGATACAGAGACACTAACATGGTATGATATTAATTAGATTCAAATTGAGACCAATTGACAAGATGTGAAATTTAGTTGTTTAATGTCTTCAGTTGTGAAATGAAAAGTATTCAATGATGAGTAACTCAATTATTCATCAAATACAACACGAATGATCAGCCTTCATATTATTTTTTTTTGGATTGTAAAACTTCAAGCTATCTAAATAATTGCATTCTCGAATTGTTTATGAAATAATTCATTAATACGACATTTCCAAATCGATATGACAATAGCATCTTCAATCCTTTGTAAAGAAACGTTATTTAAACCTACTGGTAAAAATTCTCAGAGGAAAATGTACCAAAAGATACGTCATGATTAGAGCTGCAACTTATCTAAAAATTCAGGCTTGTAGCTCTCATCTTTATCATAATACTTTCTTCCATGATGCTAAAAATCGTCACCGAAACTGTATCTTTATTTTTCTCTGGTTTGATTCTTTTGCCACAGAAAAAAAAACAACGTTCAAAATATAATAGAAATGACGAAGGGTAAAATTGCAAAATATAATCAGAATTGAAAAAGTCAGTTGTTTTAGTATGATTCAACATTTTAAAGAATAATGATGCTTACTATTTAGATTTTCATAAGAAATTTTTCTAGGATTTCTAATGAGATAATCAAGATCAAAATCAAAAATTTCTCTGCAGCTCATTCCTGCGTACGTTGGTTCCTGTTTTGACGAACTTTCTTTTAAATTTAAGCTAAAATTATATTTAATATTTGAATAGTCATATTTTTATTAAAGAGGAAGAAAAATACAAGGATACTTTTCAATTAACTAAAACAATATCATCATTTTCCATTTGTTCTTTTTCATTTGATAAAGATGAATTTGATTGAACATCTAATAAATTCTTATTATTAGACTCATATAATTGTTCATTTGATCGATGATATAAAGTATTATCTTTATCATTCCATGTTAAATTTGACATTAGAAATTGTGTATGTTGAGTTTTTATATGATGTTTTAATGAATCTTTTCGTGAATAACGTTTACCACAAAATTGACATTCTATAAAAAATAAAATAATTTTTATCTAAGTAAAAAATTCTTTTTTTTTTCTACTAACCAACTTTCCATATATCTTGTGAACTATGTGTAATATAATGTCGATTAAGACCTGATCGATTAACATAAGAGTTAAAACAAAGTGGACAACGATATTGTCGTTTGCCATCAGAATGAATTATTTCAACAACTGAATCAGTTAATTTCGGTAAACCAAAACGAGTTATACGTGTTGAATTCAATCTATCATTATCATTAATATAGTCTAATAAAAATAAAAATTATAATAGAAATTTTCATTTTTGAATTTTTACTTATTTGATTAGAATTTTGTTGTTGTTCAATAGTATCAGGTGGAATTAATTGCTCAAGACTTTGTAATTCATCAAGCTTTCGTTGTTCACAATTATGTAATTTTATTTGATCAATATTATAAAATTGAAAACAATGTTTACAAAATATATAACCTTTTTCATGCATTGAATAATGATTAAGAAATGTTTCATGTGTATGTAAACGAATTTGACATTGATTACAAAGAAAATATTTCGATGAATTATGAAGTTTTGTTGTGTTTATATTATATTGTTTTTCATTTTCATCGAATTCATCTGTTTCAGTAAGATTATCAATTGTAAAACGGAATGTATATCGATGACCACATTGACATATAAATATTTGTGAGGTATTAATTATTGATTTTTCGAAATTTTCCGAATGAATATATTCAGATTTTCTAATATTTGAATAACTAGAAATATTTAAACGAGATTTAAGCCAATTAAGAAATTGATTTATAGAATTTTTATCACTTTGTTGAAGAAATTGTTCAATATCATTACATAATGAAAATACATTGGCCATTGAATTGTTTGAATGATTTATTGATTAGTTGCTAAGGAAAGCTTATCCAAAAGCTAATGGAAAATAGTGGAGCGAAAAATAATTTCTTTTACTTTTTTAATTGATTTTTCCATAAGGATAATGTTATGGTTTCAAAGAGCATGAGCAATGAAATTTATACCAAATGATAACTTGTTTAAATATAGACTTTTGAATATATAAATAATGATTACCGACTATAGGATAATGGAATTTTTTCGAAAATTGTAAACATACAACTGGTTATTTTTTGTAGGTATGAGATCGGATGGCAAGTTGTTGCAGAAAGAAAAAAGCATTGAAAATACAATATTATTGAAAAATTTTTAATCTGTAGTAAAACAAATATGTCGCACACTAATAGTTTATTTGTTCTGTTATATAATTATTAAAAAACTCAGAATTCTGGTGGATAATGGTTTTGATAAATTTATTTAAAAATTAATATACTAATAGTATTACTAAGATCAAAGTAATGTAAAACTTAATTGCCATTGGTGCATTAGTTCTAAGAAAAAATAAATTTTATTAAAATCATCAGCAAAGAGAAGTCAACAAAATTTCATAGGCAATAAATTTTTCTTCGAACAGCGCCTTTTTATTATTAGTTACCTATGAAATTGGCTAGTTAGATGCATGAAAAACTTGAGCAAATTCAGTATCTCACAGGTCATATACTATCTCTACATTATTAGTTATACGTACAAAGTCCGTTTTCAACGAACTTTCATTTTATGTATAGTAGTCATCAAAAGTCTCACTACCAGGTAAAAATGACGTCAATTTGAATCTGTTTGCTTGATATATTTACACCAAATAGGGCACGATAACATCTAATCTCAAGTACCAATCTGAGGTCGATCGACCTTAATGCGTCGGACTTAGAAAGAGACAGTGTTCTTTTCCTTGCGCTTCAAAAAAGGCTTTTTTGGGCATTTTTAAAGTTTGTCATTATTTTGAAGTGGTATCATCGTGAAGTGTAGTGATGTTTCTATTATATGGAATGATCATCGCATAGATCTTCCCTCCACCAATGGCTATAATCATGATGTGTTCATAGATGATGAGAAACACTCAAGAACTGAGAAATAGGAATTTCTTCTTAGCTTCCTCACAACTCCATGATTGCGAAAGTCACCAAAAAAAAGCACAATGTTCACGACATTTGTTTTTTGCAGTCACATTGATATCCATTAAGAAATTTGTAAAAATAAATGTGTAAGTATGAAAACTATTGCAGAAAAAGCATTACTTTAGCTATTATGAATGACGAAACTGTGAAAGAACTAATTGTCAATTCTTGTTATTCCCAAGAAATTATCATAGCTACATTGCAAGTTTCTTCACAACTGATAAGCTACTGTTTCTCAGTTCTTGGACATTGCTGTCATCTACATATAACCGGCTCGATTGAATATACTGAACTTATGCAATTCTGTATAACTTTTATTCTCGATTAGTCATTATTCGAGAATATGCTGAGATATTATTTGATGTTCAAGAATGGGCCATCGTGGGCTCGCAGAACAGGTATTACTAATTCAAATTAAATCAAGAGAGTAGTAATTATTAAAAGAAAAAAAATGACAAACGTCCTGCAGGGTAGATTCAAATTACATTCTCGAAATGTCTCTCAACGAGTATATCGCGTCGCAGTTTAATGTCCTATACATTGTGTCTCAAAATACGATACATTTGATGCTAGTGTGTTGATAACTACTGTAATATTGATTGATTTATGCCACTTGAAATCATAGCGTCAGATCTCTAGGAAAAAATTATAGTACAACACACTCTGTACATATCATGACAATAATAATGAAAAAATATGTAGAAAAGATAATAATATCCTGAGATGTATGACAATTTTTATTTGTTTTTTTAAATTATATTTGACTATCACTGCTTTATGACAAATCAATTGAAAGACACTTTTAGTAAACAATATACATTAAGGAATGTAAATCTAACATAATTTAAGAATATCATCAAAAAGTGCTTTTGCTGTGTAAGCAATATTAACAGCATGTTCACCCATTTTATCATAATTTCGTTGTCGAACTGTTTCAATTAATGAAACAACTAAATTGGAAAAATGACTGTAACGATGCTCAGACTAAAATAAAATAAAGAAAATATTTTAATTATTATAAAACAAAGCAAGAAATTATGAACCATTTCTTTAATAGATAGAGGTGCATAATCAAGTGTTTGTAGAAGATCACGAACAGCAATAGCAATATTTTTAACTAATTGCATTTGTTCTCTATCCTTAATTGGTGATAATGGACGATTATATGTTATAGGTATCCCACTATTATAATCAGTTTCACTTTGTCGTGTTAATTTAAGTACAGCAGTAATAATTTGTTTTGTTTGAGAACGAAATAAATTAATTAATGATGACGACGACTTAGAATGTTCATCTTTAGATTTTGATGATTTGATATTTTTATCATGATATTCTTTAGTATTAATTGAAAGAGTTGATGTATTTGATGAAAACTAAAATATAATATTATAATATGGTCAAATTTCGAAAATACAACTTTTACAAGTATCGAATGTATTAAAAATATATTTATTAACATTTGGAAACTTTTCACATGATCGAAAAAGATCAAGTATTTTAGACTTACTACATAGGAATCAAATTCTACATCATTGATTTCAGTTTTTAACAAGACATTAAACAGTGAATAGAATTACTATCGGAATTTTAAAAGAAGACCGGTGGAAAAAAAGCTTATAATTTTTCAACGAAAAGCCAAAGCGACCTGCGGTTTTCACCATTTGAAAGAGCAAAGTGGGGCACGTGAACCTATGTAAAAATCGATGGGTCAATT
>CAJNSZ010000006.1:1329559-1361680 GCA_905329745.1 Rotaria sp. Silwood2 | reverse complement strand
ATTCTACATAACCCTAGATTGGCCCGAACAACATCATGTTTTATCCTTACAATAGTAGAGAAAAACTGCTAGCTCCCATGTGTGAGCTAGCAGTTATTCTCTACTATTGTAAGGTTAAAACATGATGTTGTTCGGGCCAATCTAGGGTTATGTAGGATCTTCTCTTATATGGCCCGGACAATAGTAGGTTTTATCCTTACAATAGGGCTGTATCAAAACGGGGTACCAGTCAAGTTGATAACCCCCATATATATATATATAAGTATCTGTTGTCATTTATTTTACAAAATAACTTGTAAAGTACATGTTGACATTATTTATTAAAGAAGAAGGCCATGATTATCATGGATATAAAAACATTTAGCTACATTCTTTTTATCATTCATATGAGAATTTCAATACAACTTCTGAATGAAATGCAAGTTATCAGATACGCTATTGTGACTATATTCGTACTATATAGTACCGGCGAAATAGTCTAAAGTAGTAGAAGCAGTAGATGCGTTTAAAGCAAAAAAGAAGGCATCTATTGCATTGTAGTGGCATAGTCAAGGAAATGGCGGATTATGTTTCAACACGTAATTGATGATGCAAAAAATTCTGCATTAATTTTATTTTCAGTATAGTGTGACAACAACTCATCGTGAAGTCTTGATAGTGTTCTTATTAGAATGAATAAAGTTTCTACTGCAAACGTTTTGCTTTAAAATACTCGCTGAAAATTGAAAAGTTTTAAGAACCTATTTGACTGAAAATGTGCCTTGTAATTTCATAGAAAGTCAGCGATGATAAACGTTTTGATAGAATAGTCTTGCACTCGGCTTTCGAAATTTTTAAGCACGTTATGTGTGAGTGTAAACAATGCGATGTGGACTTTCTCGTCGTGCCAGAATATATGAGTAACAAAATCGCAGATATCATAGGAAACAGTTTTATATAAAATTTGATTTTCCCTCTACAATATCCAATGAAGTTTTTCTCCTAATATCTAATTTGCTGTTTTATATCATACGCTTTTGTAGACCAATCGCTAAACTGTAATTGGACAGAAAATCTGAGGTTTTACTAACTCTGATTGCTGAAAAAAACCTTGTTTTTCGAAATCATTTCTTAGTTATGAACATTTTTCTCTAGGAAAGGCTGTTAAAAATTGTCAGCTTCGAATTCAGCTGATAATTGAAAAATTTAATTTTTACCTGTTTGTAATGTTCTATTGCAATGCTATAAAATTCGATAAATGACGGAAAATAAGACCAGTCTTTTTAGTCGATGGAAGTTTTCTTCTCAATTTTAGAAGCGTGCAGAGAACTTTTCCAGTCAAACATGTTCTTTAACTTGTTCAGCATTCAATAAATATTATAAACTAAAATCTTTGTAATACAGACTTTACACTTTCTAATAAGAAAACTATCAAGTGCCCACAATGAGTTGTTCTCACACTCTGTTGAAAACAAAATCAGTACAGAACTGTTACACCATTTCTAAGCTAAAAGTTATGAACACTACAAAGATCTTCATTTTAATTTTATCCTCATACTCTGACTTTGATTCATTCTTCGTGTTACTTGTTTATCTTGACCATGGAAAACTTTAGAACAAGAAATTGAATGAGAGATGATTTTGTCTGCGATCAAAAAAATTGACTTAAATGGCATAGCTTCAATACTATTTAAATCGTTTTCTCTAATTTTAAGATTTTTTCATTATTGATTTTTAAAGGATTAAGCTCAATTAAACGATTATTTAGTAATTAGCTGTTGATGCTCCTTGATGAAAATTGGTTTAACGAAAAAAAAAAACAAGAGAAGTTCCTCTGTGTGGCTGAAAAAGTCGATTATCATTCGAGTTACATGCCATTTTGAGGATGTGGCACGATGTAGCTTTATACTAACACTTCAACAAACTATAATAAAACAAGAGTTTTAAAAAAATATTCACTAAAATCTCAGTCGGTTTGAAACCTTTAAATTGTCATGAAGCCAGACTGTCTCCGTTTATGTACAACGAAATAAAAGCGTTTCTTCTATTAAGTATTATTATTTCTTCAGTTGTCAATATCGATTCTCTTCATTAAAAGATTAAACGGCAATTTGTATTTACCTTTTTTTTTTATTATTGCTATAAATCTTTTCTTAGATATTTCATATTCGATATTATGCACATGAATTTTTATTGCCGTGCCATATATCCTTTGACAGCAATCATCAAAGGAGAACAATGGTATGTATATGATCGTAAGTAGTTACCGTTTTCTTTTCTATATGAAAAGAAGAAATGTATGACGCTCTTCCAGTGAAATGTCTCTGATGAATACAATATTGATTTGGTTGTTAGTTGCCATTTATTTGTTCGAATTCATTACGGCACAGTTAGTTAATCAGAGTAAGAAATAAAGCAATCAAGAACATAATGTCAATATTTTAAAGCTTAGAATCGTTTTATAGGTTCTCAGTAATAGAAAAACTTAAGAAGAAGAAACACAAAACAGTGACAAGACACTGAGTTTTGCTTCAAGGGATTCTGCTTAAACAATGAATATTACTTTTCTCATTATAAAATAACACTCTACATTCAACTTTTATTGCAAGAGATTCTAGAGCTGTGTTACTTAATAATCATTGTCTTTTTTTTTCAAAGAAGAGTTTGATTTAGCATAAAGAAGTTTTATATGTTAGAACAAATTAAATAGATATACGAATGACCTTCATTCATCTTTTCCAACGGGTGTGACCTTTTATATTATGACAATCGCGTAAAGATGTATTTAGAGAAATATATGGTCACATTCACAAAATATGTCTGAAAGATTTCATGAGATAGGAATTAATGGTGATCATGGTATATTGCAATCACTACTCCGCACTCAGGCGAGTGTCGAATCCAAGTTTTGCACTCATTATACAACTCGTATAATGTTGAGAAATGTCAAATCATCTATGTATGGCATACAGTTTATGAGGCTCTCATTAGTGAAATAGTTTTATTCGATCTAAATGAAAGATATTTCGAAAACATTCGTCACAAGATACATTTCATATTATTCAAATGATGCCAAAAAATCTTTCTGATGAAAAGGATTCGCAAAATATCCATTCATCGCTTTCAACATAGATAGCTTCCTTATTCTCATACTCCAACTCTTGCCAAATCACAAATTAGAATAATGTTAATATTGGCAATAAGAATCCGAATTATAGATGAATTTAAGTTTGACTACCTAGTAACACGTGTATCATACAAGGACTGAAAATAAATATAATCAAAGAGCAATTGATGCATTCTCGAAGAGTGTGAATGTGAGAATTAGGATGCGGGTTTTAGAATACAGCTGATAGTCGTCTAGTCAAGCACACCTAAGTTTCGTGCAATAAACTCGGTTACAATAGTAGTACGATTGTGATGAGTCTTTAATCTAATTTGGGCAGCTCAGACGATCGTAGACGGTTGCAGTAGTTCTAGGTTCTTACGTTAAATAGAGTTTTCTACAAACTAACGTAAATGGTTATATATTTTGAATTTCCACAAAATAGTAATTTGCCATTAAGTACAAGTTTAACTTCAATTGATATTCTGAAATACGAATTCGATTGACTCGTTTTGACTACAATATTCCATGGTGACTGATCGATAATGACAAAATAGAATATTGTGTTATGTACAAGATTCAAAATTGATTCGATCTCCCATTCTTTGTTTCTTTTTAAAATCCTAAGAGGAAAATGATCAAAATGTATCATTCAGATTTTTCTTGTGCAAGAATATTCCTTTCCCTATCATTTCACTTATAACTTTTTAATTACACATGAGTATCAATGAAACTATACCCAACGTGTAATGTATGTATTAGTGATAGAAACTCTAATTTATGACTTTGTAATCTTCGCTAATGATATACAGTCGAGTTATTGTTTAAATAGTATTCCAATATTAGAATATAGACTACATATAAGATGTGTATAGAAAATTTTTCGCAAAACTGTATCCTAGAAACAAATGTCAAGATTCAGTTTTTTGTGAACGAATAGATCCAAATTGTGAATGTTGTTTGTTGAAAATCGTACGGATCATAATCGATGTGATGTGAAGTTGATAATTAGCAAGTTTTATTTCTAAAAGTGAAATCGAATTTGCTATTATTGCCAAATACATTAGTAATACGAATTTCGTCAGCTCTTTCGTACACATTTACCGGATGTCTTCGTTTATTTTTAAAGATTCTACGTAAGACTTCTTGCACTTGTTCATCTTCTTCATCATAATATTCATCTGGAATTATTAATTTCCAAATATTTTTATCCGAAATACCCAATAAACTTTTCCATCCTCGTCTGGCATAGAGTGGCAAAGATAATTTAAAACCATTTTCTAACGTAAGAACTAATTTTGTATGTAAACCTCTTTCATTAAGACCTCTTCTAGAAAAATTTTCTAATGTAACTTCTAACAACTTGTTCATAGCACGAGATTTCAATACACCATTTTTATAATCTTCTATTAATTTAATGCCTTGTTCGAATCCTATATGAGGAATAGAATAAGGTAAAAATTCTTCTTCTTCAATAATGACATTATCTGTTATCTCAAATGTCCATATCATATCATAGATATTTTTAAAGTAATAACCATTTCGACCATTTGTATCTTGACCTTGAACACGCAATTGTCGATTATTTTGTCCCCATCCAATTTGAAGTACGGCTATATTTTTTGTTAAACGAGCCTTTCCCGAAAGAATTATACTCGGTTGTCTAGTCCAATCTTCAGATGGTACATAACGTATCAATGGTATTCTATTGTTTTTATTATATGTTGCTTTCAATGCCGGATTCGATCCAATACTATCAAAATCTGCGAAACGTGTATAGATTTTATTGATTTCTTTGCCAAATTCATTGCGTGCTCTTTGAAAAAGCATTATAGTTGAACCGCCTGCAGCTAATGTTTCAGCTTTAAATTGACCCTCTTCCGGACCGGTTAATTCATTTTGAAATTTATTATGTAACCATGGATCAGCAAAAAAAATTCTTGTACCATCTCCATTGAGTGTATAGATACTTGTTACACCAACATATGGATCTGGATGTTTTTTTCCATTCATATCAGTATAATACATTGTATCAGGGCCTTTATGAGATGCAGCAATACTTCTTGCATTTGGAGCCATTCGTAAAATTGGATTTTTCAGAAGATTTACAATCAAACAAACGCCTTCCATGCCAAACCATTTTTCTCTCCAAGTAACACTTGATTGAATTATGTTCCATTGTGGACGAATGAATGAAACTTGACAAATAACTCGATTCGTTTTAGCATAATGAATAGTTTGATTTTGATCAACAACAATAAGATTATCACCATCAGCACTTACATATATTAATGGAGTTTTTTTCTTATTAGCATATCCATTTTTACCTAATAATCTCCATCGACCATCTGGATGAACAGCAATTGGTTTAAACCATATTCTTCCATCTCGAATTGCATAGAAATATTTCGAATCTATTGCATCAATTGGTGTACAAACATGTGGAGGAATAATTTCATGTGCTTCTTTTGCTTCAATATTGTTTCCCTTCGATTTTTCTTTGACATATTGACTAATAGCATGTGTTACACGTTGAGATATGTTGGAAAAAAATGATACTATTCTTGATACAGGACCCTTTTCTTTGACACGTAAAATTTTACGAACAACTTTATCTTGTTCGGGATCGATTGGATAGGGTCGTAAACTTTCTTTTTCATCAAGCATAATGACAGTTAAGCAAATAACATCAACTTCGAATGGAATTTATCTAGAATACAAAACTATATATATATATATTGTGCCTTATTTCTCTAGTAATAATTGCGATGTGTTTTCTAACGAATGATGAGTTGGATAATTCTTTGAGTGTTTTGAGAGTCCAAATGGAATAGAACTTATTCTCCTGACGCCAAAGCTCACCTTCAAAAAATTTTTAAATGATATCTTTATAGTTTCTGACTGTTTGTTTTAAGGGCTTTCCTAGATACAATCCAATTTTTAGAATAGATACTAATCAATAAGATAAACACTATATTAAGCGAACACATTTTTCTCAATGTTTCCTTTAAATCGACAGGGTCTTCTGAAAAATTCAATTTTCTCGAGATTTTGCGAACCTGTTTTCTACTTCGAGGGTCACGATTTAATTACCAATATGAACTATCTGTGTTAGAATCGTCTATTGAACATTTTATTCAACCATTGGTTTTTCAAAGGTGCAAAATCAAAATCCACCGCCAGATATGTGAATTTTAGAAGCGGATTTTTATTTTTATTTTTATTTTTATTTGAACTTCTGAAATTTCAACTAAGAAAACGAAGGATTCTAATGAGAGAAAAACCTTATATTTAGAACGTCCTTGACTTAGGTCTTAAAAAATGGTCTTTATTCATACTCAGTGAGGTTCAAAGATTTGAAAAAAACCTAGTAGAATCCATTCTGACAAAAAAAAAGCGTCAATGATTAAAGTGCTGAGCGAATGAAAAATTATAATTCTTTCGACAGATTTCTTTGAATAAATTATACATATTTGTTGTTCTCTTTAACGAAATCCTTAATTTTCTCAGTAGAGTCCAGAAGTTAAGCAAAAAAGGCCCAAATCCGCAAATTTAGTAGCTGACCTTAGCTTTACGTCTTTGAAAATTCGTTTAGTTGAACAGAATGTTCAAAGGTAATTGCAGCACAAATAATATTAATAAGTCGTGTTTTTTATGGAAGAAATTATACTTGTAACACCTCGTAAAAAATTGAAGAAAAAAGTTTTCACTACATCAAGCTCTTCGACTCAGAAGTTAGAGGCTACTAAGACACCAAATTAAATTTTTGAAGGTGATTTTTTAGCGTCACAATATTGAGTTCTACTACTTGTGAACATTTGATACACTTGAGACGTAACCGATGTAAATTGTAGTAAGTTTTCGAAACAATTACCCAAGTCCTTGATTTATTTTTCGTAAAATGTTAGAAATTTACAGATGATATTACGATATAATTTGAGTTTTCAAAACCTATGTAGAGTCAAGTACCAAAAAACATACTTATGTCGATCTTATTGAAATACTTGAGATCAACTAATTTTGATAATTTCATGTATGACATACCAACGACTTGTTTTGAGATATCAATACCAGTTTTTTTGGAAGTATACTAATCATTAAGTTTTGATATGAGCATTAGTGTGGGAATAATACTGCTCTTAAATTTTTATGTAAGAATCAATATTTATGACCTATAGCCAATGGGCTTCATGACCAAGGAGAGAATTCAGTTAAATTACACACTGAAATTGATTTTTTTTTGCTGCTTGTCAAGAAAACCATTCGGACCTCCTCTAGACAAACGAACTAACATTTATGTGTAATTGATTCTCAAAGGCTTTTTTTCTTGTTTCATCTATATGAATAGGCGCTTTCCTGTTTTCTGATCGATTTAACGTTCTGATTCAATTATCTCTCGTTCAGGGTAAATGGAAAAAAGGGGAGGAGAATGATCAACATTTGTCTATTATCTTTGATGACTATTGATTATATTCGTAGAGAATATACTTAAACTACCGCAGTAGAAGACCCTGGTCTTCAATTGTGTGTCACTGTTTTTTAGTTACAAGAGTTTTAAAAGCTATCATATTATTTGAACTGCAGTAAATTGAAGTTCTTAAGCTGAAAACCTGAAAAACTAAGCATTTTTTAAATGTAATTATCCTAATGAAATTTCAAATTTTGTGAGAAATCAATTAATTAAGAAAAATCGTCTATTGTGTTTCGAGATACATTGTTTCTCCATGAGTATCCTTCTAACATGGTAGTCCTCCATTTCAGGATTGGAATTTACTCTACTTGTCACCTGCTGTACGTAAACGCCATCAGAAAGTGAAGACATACATGCCTAAGAAAGAAAAGCAAGAAGGCCTATAAAACAGATCCATTCTATTGTGAATTTATATGTAAAATCTTACAAAATTTGTCCTTTGAAATTTTTTCTAGTCATACAAAAGCCTAGTTGTATGAAAATCACTTTGATAGTTACAAAACATTCGTTATGATCAAGGTCGTTGCTCATAGAGATCAAAGAAAAATAATTGAAACAAACCTTTGTGTAACTATTATGTTACCTTTCATGATCCATGACAGTTTAAATTAAATTGGGCCTTATTTGTAACTGAATGACAAAGTAGGCAAAATACTATCCATCAGTGACAATTTTATGCTTGTTGTCAATATTTTGTTCTATGTTGATCAATATGAAAAATAAACCGCACACAATGCAGAACGTCACAACCGAAAAAGGTGAAGCATGTTTTTTTGCGAGTGCTCTCGAATATAATACTGTACATAACGATTAATAGAAAGTAATTCAGATATAATCAATTTTTTTTCATCCATAGAGCAAAAGCAGTAGAATGTATGTACGACTACCTTGCCTGTATGCTTGTACGTTTGAAAAAAAGAAAGTGTTACCTGTATGCTAATGTATTGAGTAACTTTGTTGTGCATTTTTTTTTCCTGTCAACGTGAAGAAACACAATACTAGAGCGCACTGTTTTTATTGGCAGTAACAAAACTATTCGATCTTTAGATTAATTATGGTTCTCATGACTATACTTCAATCGGAATTGGTGTGCTAAAAAAGGATCCGTTATTCGCAAGCTTACTTCATTAAACTAATGAAAAATATTCAAGCAAAAATCATGGATATTTTCTATTATGAGCATATTAATTCGATTTTTTACGAGAAAAAAATTGCTTTATACAAATAATTTGATTGAAACTTATCTAATCTATGCATCGATTAGAATTTTAAAAAATACTTTTGTATACATTGGAAACGATTATCGGATGGAAACCTGACATTTGCTCTAAATCTAATGAAATTATAATTGTGAGGAATTCGATAAATGCATTTCAATTGTATCATAGGTGATTATTCAACTTCTAATCATGTTCTTTTATCAGATCAACTTTATTGATGACTACCGAAATACAACAGACGTATCAAAAGTTTTTCAGCTAACTAAGTATTAATTTTAAGCTCAAACTAAATAGTTATTCCAATCAAAACGATCGATTTGAATGACAAATCGGATTGTCAATCGATTAGAACAGCTTTTTTTAATGCAAAATTGTGATTTTTCAGTTTTTTGAATTCTGGTAAGAGTTTATATTATCGATAACTCGATGAAATCAGCTTGGTGGAAATTGTATTGTTTTTCAATAGGATAAGTCAAAAAAGTCGTGTAAAAATAAGTTTTTACATTAAAAGCTCGAGCTATTGACGATTCATTGTCTTCGGTAATGAAGAGATATCGAGTATTTTTTTTGTCTAAATAGGTCGTTGAAAAATTCTGCTCTTGCAACACTTACTTTTGATTATTTTTATAAATTACGCATGTACATGTAATGTAAGAAACATGAGTGAATAAGTCGTCGAGGATCAATAGTCTTCGAAGATGATGGATTGTTCTATTCTAGAAATGCAAAATTGTTTACTCAGATACACACTGTAAAGCTGGACTCGGTTTTTTCTATTTTTTTATTATTTCTTCTTTATTTTTCATGTGGTTGCGACTGTGATTCTAGCTAAAGGCAATACCTACATTGTCAATATGAAAAATCGATTAATCAAGTCCCAAACATTATCTTTCAGTCATCATGTTATCAAGAATTGCAATCGATCAAATTTCTTTCTTTCTGTAGAAAAGATGCAGAAGCAACGCTGAATTCGCAAAAGAAAGAGTACTGATTCATAATTATTAGATCGAATCAACATTCACTCCACTCAATCGATCCATCACAGTTGAACTCATTACTAACAGATTTTACCCAAAAGGATTTGATTTATCGTCATAATCAAAAACACGATCTCAATCTAATGTGACGCATCGACTCGAAACGATTCATCTCAGAAGATTCCTTTTGTCGTTTAGTAGGTTTTTGCATAAATATTTCAAATAATTGGCAAACAGAGAGACTATTTCACTCGATTTGTTTTTATTTTAATAATGGGTTTGTTTATATTACAAGGTCTTTTTTCAATCGAACACTACAATAATAGAAATAAAGATGTGATCCGATAATATGCCGTCAGTGTAGTGACTCTATGCATGCTGTGTTGTCCAAGAAAGCTTGCAAATCTCACGTTCAATACACTCAAACACATATTTCATTCGGTGATTCTTGGCTTCAACAACTTACCGTTATTATAAGGGTTTGAATGTTGGCAAGGCTGCTAGAAATGTGCGTTGCAGTGAGAATTTGTGGTTAAAGTGAAAATAGTGGCCTCATGCACCCTTATTCGCATCCATAAATACCCTACATGCACTAAAATATATATTATTAAACTGACTATACGTATTACAATAGAATAAGAACAAACAGGGCTTCAAGATCGGAAGATGTATAAGAAAATGTTTCACAGAATTATTATAAACTTTCAAAAAAGTTTTCTTATCCTGCTAAATGTCAATGAGTTATTTTTAATTGTTATAAAAGTGTTCATTCCTTACCTCACTCATGCTTTGGTGAAACAAGAGGGAAAAACAACAACATATAGTTATTCTTTCTGTTCCTGATAGGACGAAGAATATGAAATGCGTACGTAATAGGAAACGACCGTATTTGATCGTGTCGTACACAGTTGAAAACGGTAGTCGACTGGTCTGAAAATCGAGGATCTGACCACTTACAATACAGTGAAATAGAGTCGTAATACTACGACCACTAAATGGCGAGAAAACTATCTACAACGCCCATTTACGGCAGCGTTCATTTGGCCTTGGAATAGAAATACAAAAGTTTAAGATGAGAAACTGAGTAAAATGGAAGTTCTATATGATCTTCATATACAGACTTCGCGAACGATTATAATATTGAGTCATATAATAAGCTAATATACGACGATTGACGATCGCTAACGTGCGCGCTTGTTCGAACTGAATTTCTTCTTCTTAACTTAAATATTGATATGGCAATGATTCATCAAGCCAGACTGTATTGGTTACCGTCGTGTTCCATATTACTACTCAATTTAAGAAAGAAGAAGAAAAAAAGGATAACTATATGTCGCTGTTTTTGTTCTTATTTTATTATAAAGTGTATATTGAATTGAAAAAGTCTATTTTACTAATTATATGTGTTGTAAAACAGTTGTACTTTATTTAGAAAGAAGTTGCTGTATGCAGAAAAACGTCACATTTTTGTGTAATATATGAAAATTAGAGTATTTTAAATAATTAAGTAAACAATTAAGGAAGAGGACATAAAAGTGATGAGTTTTGTTAAAAAGATTACTTGATATAAGTTTCTTGACAGAGTTCTCTCGTTCGATGAATAAAACTGATAGAACAATAGGAGCATCTAGCTAAATCAATATACTCACCAAAATAAAAACATGTTTTTATTGGTCACCTTATCTCATCCAATCCTAACACAACAGCAAATAAACATGAGTCGAGTAACTGATGATAATATAAAATCATTTCCTGTTATGATTAGTCTCGACTCGAATCTATTTTCTTCCAATTACCGTCCGAATAAGAAAATCATTTTTGATCGCTCTTTTTTGAGAGTACATTGATCGACTAACAATCATTTAGGTGACGGATCCAGTAATGACGCTGACAACCACATGATGAACCTAGAATAATATCAATGTACTAGTACGTTTAACTTCTCTTAACATAAAGACACCCGAAAAATGAAAAAAAAACGATCATACTGTAAGCTACTCATGCGCTCACTGATCTTTACGATAATTTTTCAAAATGTATCCCTAATTTAAATTAGGTAAATCTTGCAGTTAACATTCATTTTGAATACTAAAGCATACTTTATTAAAAGATAGTACTTGCATAAGATCCCAAGACATTTTTCTTTTCTTCTTATAAATAACTGCATATTCTTAAAATAAATATTACAGTGAACAAAAATGTTTATCCAACAAGTCTCATCCCCTTTTTCAGAACAGGATCTTCATTCTATGACATGATTTTGGATTGAAATTTTGTGCACACAATGAGACTATTGAATCACGTTTATAAAAGCAATATCAGCACCGTATCTCATTATTTGTTGTAATTATAACAATTTTGGTCTATGCATTGCATTCGTTTTTGGGATCTTATCGGGTCTTCAACAACATTCAGCCATTACGATTGAGGAACTCAATTATTTTTTTATTTTAAATAAGGCACTTGGGACTAGTGAACCTCATGGTCCTTTTTTCAGGTTTTCTTCCTCCTTTACTTTTGAGATATTCATGAAGTGGAAAATTTTTCAATAAAGCTGAGAAATTTTATGGAAATAACCAAGTTTCGATGAAATTTGTGGATGAAGGTCTGACAGCGAGTTAGGAGAAGACGGATATCCACAGTCACACTCACTCTATTATAATCCAAATAATTGAAAATGAAAATATGGAATGAAGATAATTGTGTAATCGAAACAGCCTTTTTTTAGTTTTCTTTCGTTTTTTTTTATTAACAGAGATTTCATTCTTTCTATTATTCATAACTACGAAGTATTTTATATACGTGGTCCATGGTACCTGCGGCATTATTTCTATTATGGCAATATTTGTAAACTAAATTTTTTCGCCACTTTTATACGAACTCTGACAAAAAACAATTTGAAAAACGAAAATGCTTCAAGAATAGTGTTCAGCGTGACTGCCTTGACTCACAGTCACCAAAATAGTCATATATCCTGTGCCTGTATTGATTGCATTAGTTTTTCTACATCACAAATAATTTCATATTATTAAATTATTGCAATCTTTTATTCTTTTTTTTTCTGAATCAAAATAATTAGACATAAATATTAAAGGAGAAATTAGAAGTCAGGGAAGTTTAAAATTTTCCTAACTTGTAATGCATTTCTACGACATAAACGTCACAACAAGCAGAAAATATAATAAAAGTACATATTCTGTTACAAATACAATTAAACGAAAATATACATATATGTTTATCTTTTCATTGAACCGAATCAAATTAATAAAAAACAGTTTTCTTCTTCTTTTTCTTGATTAATAATCTTATCATTTTCAATTGTTTTTGCCTGTATCAAGCTTTCGCCACAATAAGAATCGCTCATGAAAAGGGATCATAACTCACGATAAACTAGAAAGAATAGCTGTGATAAAAAAACTTAGTCATGCCAGGAATTATTCAAGATATTTATTCCAAATGAGTCATTCATTAGTAATCATCTGATCTGGAGAGTAAGCACTGTGAGCTATCAGATTATATATTGATCTTAAAAACTGATTCATTTTCGCAAAATGTTTTTTTCGTAGCGCAAATCAACTTCTTTGATCAAAAGTTCATTTTTATACAGGACAGTAATCTCGAAATTGTATTGATTCTTAGCATACACATTTCAAAATATTCGATTCTATATTTATCTTAAACTTTGTTTTCGAGAGAATGGGACTTTTCTTGAAAGGAGCGAAGTAGCAACTTAGAACTAAAATGTCTCGATTTTATCTCCGATTTCAATGACTAATAATAATGTTTTGCTTTCGTATTGTCATTGTTTCGTCATAAATAAAATATTTGTCTTTCTATCGTTATCATGTTTTTTCTCTTGATAGGTTTCACGTATATAAAGAGTGGTATTTAACATTATATTAACTATTAATATTTTTTAACTACAATACACAAAATGACCGAGCAGAAGCGTCTTGCTAAAGAAGATTTTAGTAGTGTATGGAAAGATAATAAAAATACACTCGCATCAGGATTAAAACTTGATCTTGTTGAACATTTATCACGACAACGTTTATCACAAGATTGGGTTGATGCAAAAGAACGTGTTGTTAAAATTATGAAACTTGATCAATTTGATAATTCACAAGAAATTAAAATTCTTGATATTGGATGTGGTTTAGGTATTGATTTAATGTTAGTAGCAGAGGAAGCTGGTCGCTTAGGTAAAACAGTTTCAATTATTGGTTTAGATCAAAATTCAACCATGCTTGAAGAAGCAAAGAAGTTATATGAAAGTCAAAAAGATCGTTTATCATCAAATGTATCCATTCAGATAATCCATGGTGATATTCTTCAAATGGAATTTAATGATGAAACATTTGATATCGTCCGTTCTGATATTACTCTTCAGCATATAGATCTTGAGAAAGCTTTAATGGAAATTAAACGAGTATTAAAAGTTAATGGCCGATTAATAGCATTCGAAGGTGGTGCTGGAGATGTTTATAGTCCCGACGAAGTTATGATTAAAACATATGATGCCGTTTTACCAACTCGAAGAGATGGTGGAACTGCTATCCGTTTACAATTTATGTTACCAAAAATGAATTTTGAAATTAAAAGTTCAAATCCAATAGCTTTTCTCCAATCGGGCCAATTCTTAGCAATTCAAGATAAAGATTGGGTTAAAGTTCGAGGAATGGGTGAATTACTGGTTTCAAAAGGTGTCTTAACCGAAGAAGAAAGTAAAGACTTTCAAAAGCGTTATATTGAAGCGTGTGAAACTAATCAAATAATTTCCGCTGCAATGATGTTTATTATTGAAGCTGTTAAATGCAAATAAAAACGTTTATTATCGCAGATCCTCTCGTACTAAATCGTAGAATTCACATGTCTTTTTTCTAACTTCATTATATGAATACGAGATACATTAAATGAAAAATTTTTAACAGATGATGTATTTTTTTTCTAGAATAATTAACTGTCAGATAAACAATCTGACTTATTTATTTCTACATTTCGAATAGAATTTTTTTCTTTTAGGCTTTTACTTGCGCTTTATTATTCATTTGTCGTGTTGCTATTCGTTCGTTATTTACTGTCTCACTTTTCATTTGTTCGTATTAAATAGATACTATTATTAATATTATTCTAAACATTGATTTAACTGACAAATAAGCCTCTTGAACATATCTATTATCAGATATTGATAAAATACTCTCTGACCCATACTGAGCCTTGTTTTACTTAAGATATACACCAGTCGAATGTTTTTTTAATACTATCCTCTATTATATATAATAAACATCTCAGCATCCTATTACGTATCTTGATAATATCAGAAACATTGGTATTCATTGTTTTCGAAAGCTACAGCTTGATCAGTTTGTAATTCAAGTATGTTTCATATAAAGATCGTGGTACATCAAAAAACTTACTAGCTATCATCTTTGATATCTATTATATAATTCACTAACTGTACAAAAATCAGAAACTGCGTTATGTAGAACATTGAACACCGTATTTCAACTATTTAAATTTCAAGAAGGCTATAGAGTACTCTCGAATGATCTAAGTTTTGTTGTTAATGCTGTTCAGCGTCTTTTTTCTGTTGCTAAGGAGCTATCGAAAAGAATTCTAGTGCCTATTGTATTTGGTTACTATGAGAAAGTATCCACTGGCCGTAGACTCCAATCGGTCAGCGACGTTAAAATCATTGGTCTATATCTTCACTGTCACACTTTGAATCGAGTTGTCGTGGCGTGGGGAAAGACCAAAAGCTCTCGCCTTATAACTTACACTTACTATTTTTCTCTTTCAATTATGTGAGTTCCACAAATATTAGAAAGACGAAATAAATACCAAATCATGCAAAATTGAATGTTAAAAATGATCATTATTAATGTCGGCATCAGACTTCAAAGTACTCCATTAAAAAATTGTTTATGCGAAGGCTACAAGAAATATAGATTTATAAAATAACTAAAGATTAGACCATTGATTAGAGAGTATGTAGCTTGCAAAATCTATAAAATAAAAGACCTATGTTTTAATGAAATATGAATGAATCAAGCAGAGATTAATATCCAAATCAGGACTTGATCTCAAAACAAAGTTTTCATGTACCGAATATATGATCCAATGAACGCAGCTTCCAGATGGATAAATACCATCGTGTAGACTTCATTCTAATTGAAATAAAACCATAGCTTATTCATATGAATAATCAGACATGGCGAAAATATGACTATGTGTTGAATTTTTCCTTAGAAAGTCGGCAACAGCAAGCATAGATGAACTTTTTTAAAGAATATATAAAAATTTTTAGTTTCACGTAAATTTAACAACAACGAGAGTCTTTATCAATCTAAAAAGTCTCATAAATTAAACTTTTCGATAACTTAGAGAGTTTTATTCGAATATCTTCATTTTTAGTACAAACATTGTCGTATAATGACGGTAAGTGTTGCTAAATATTTCCATAGACACTTTTCTGATGAGACTGCAAAAGAACGCCAGACTTTAGACGAATCTGCTAAATGAATGTTTGTCTCTGAACAAAATCTGTTGAATTTTTTTGCGATTTTAAGAAATTTTTGTGACGCTCGACTTTTGTGCATCAAAATTGCTTGGATATACTAAGACCTCTCCGTATAGCTTATGAAAAGGAAAAAATTAGCCGTATTTTAATGCAAAGACCTCTGAGTTTCTCATTTTTCCACAACTTCAGAATATTGAAAAAGACAAGTTCCTTATAGTTTTCTTTAGTCATATTTATTATGTTTTCATTGTTTACTTGATATGTTGATGGAAGTTCAATCGTCGAACTTTGACGGGAAAGAAAAAAGAAAAAACTTTGAGCCTCATCGAGGTTCAACATGCTCCGTCGCAAATGTAATGGAAAATACAAAAGAGATATTTTATTCTTTCTTATTAGGAGAATATTAGTAAATTTAATTCTTTAATCTCCATAGCGATTATAATCATTTGAGGCAAGTATTGAATGACTCTGTGGTTTCTACTTTTATAATAAAATATTTGGTTTCGTTTTATTGCAGTGTTTATAAATAAGAATTTCTTAAATATATTCATTATTATGATGTAAATGTATGAGTAGTCATTGTTAAAACACATCATATGATTTAAATATTCTTTTTTATTTTTCTACTATGCAGCGTTTAATGGAGGAAAGGGGAAAGAAAACTATCGTCAACACATGAATAATATTGAAATGTTCAAAATACCTCATTCTGTAGCGATAAACAACAATGATAGAATAAGTCTTTCTGTATGAATAAATTCATGAGGAAAAACATATTACTCTCGACACCATTATTAAAAATATTTAGAGTAGAAGTGTTTTTAATTTATATACCAGAACATGGCAAAGATGATTAGTCAAATTAGAAAGCTATGGTACAGTACAATTTTAGTCGTTCTTTTTGAACAAATGAACTCTGTGATCTGATGAAGTCTTGTTCGAAGAAAGAGTGAAAAATATAGACCGATATAGGGCGGTTTTGACCGGTTTAGACCGGTCAATCCAAAATCCAGACCGGTATCGGACCGTCCCGACACCCACACCCGGTTCCATCTCTGCCTTATATCTCCTATACCTCCTATATTTTCATAAATAGGAAACAAATAGGGTTTCCAGAAATTCGAATAGGTTTCCTGGAAACCGAAATAAAGCATCTAATCATAATACAGATGAGTTCCTTAGTGGTGATCATTATAGATATTGATCATCCACTCAATGGTACTCCTGAATACTATAGATGGTTTCTCTAGTGGTGATCCCTATAGATACCGATCATCTACTCAATGTTGGTGGTCAATAGTACAGATGGCTTACCTATTGCTGGTTGTGATGCATGTTAATCATCTACTTCATGGTTATCCTCATTAATTTAGAGAATCTAACTGCTGATGCTCCTTATAGGTACGCATCAACTTCTCAATGCTGGTGCTCAATGTTATAGATGATAGTAAACGAGCAAAAATAGCATGTTAAAGAATAAATGCATGTGCTTTTGGAAAAGTATAGCATATAAGCGTTGGTTGGATGAAGGCTAAGTTTATGGGTGTGGGTGGATGTTGATGTGGATGAAGCGAAGAGTCAAAACCACGCTCCCATCCACAACCACAGCCGCCCGCATGGACATCTACACCCATATCCAAAAATTGCTTTTCTTTTTTCGTTGACTACTAAAGATTATCAATTTATCTCTGCAGACTCGGCTAACCGTTGTCTGGATTTGAGAAATAAAGTTGACATTATCTGTATAATTAGCGGAATTCGTCATCCCCTGATATTTTCTCTGTTTTATGCATTATGTATTTGTAGAGGCACTTCTTCAATATTTTCTTCTGCTGTGTCTAATTTTCGCTAATAAGCTTGATTGCATTTTGTTGTACTGTTGTTCCGATCAGTGTTCTCAAGTATTACAGCGAACACTGTAACTTTCATAGCCAAACGTGTGAATAAGATATTTTCGATAGTAAACGTTATCACATATGCTTTCAAACTAAGCACAACGACCCTGTCATAGCTTAATGAGACTTGAACAGTGTCTACGCGAGAATTGATAAAACTTAAACTGTTTTGCGAAACTATCATTGACGTCGTGCAATGAAATAGAGTGTTTAGCTAACTAACGAAATCATAAGTGACTTGATACAACGTCCAAACGTTCCGTATTTGTTACACGAAGCTTCCGATAATTTTTTAAATCCTATATAATGATTTCGTATATATTGCACGAAACCAATAGTGGTTCCGTATACAGAATACGAAACCACTGTTAGTTCCGCAAGTGGTAAAATGGTTCCGTACACATTAGACGAAACCATTGATGGCTTGGTAGAAGATCTAAAGGTTCCGTATATACAATATGAAATCAGTCTTAGTTCCGCAAATGGTAAAACGGTTCTGTAGAAATTGTACGGAACTATTGATGGTTTCACAAGCTATGTCATAGTTTCGTACACATTGTAAGAAGCCATTGATAGTTTCGAACCGCATATAATGGTTTCGTATATCTTATACGAAGCCATTAAGAGTTTTGCCCTTTATCTGAAGGTTGAGCATACATATCACGAAACCATTCATAGTTGCGTAAGTGTTCTAATAGTTCCGGACACGTTCTGCGAAGCTAGACATGGTTTCGCAAAAAAATATTGAACCATTACATCAATGACAAAACTATGAATAGTTCCGTACAATGTATGCTGAACTTTTTGATGTTTTACGAAACTTTCAATAGATTCGTATACGATGTACTGTAACTTTAGTTGTTCCACGAAACTATCAGTGGTTTTGTAAAACATCAAAAGGTTCAGCATGCACTGTACGAAACTGTACATAGCTTCGTAGATGGTGTAAGGGTTCGGTATATCTTTTCGAAACCATGACTAGTTTCGTAGAGCATGTCCGGAACTATTAGAGCACTTACAAAACTATGAATGGCTTCGTAGAACCTATACGAAACCTTTGAATGCTATACGGAGCTGTCAAAGGTTTCGCACAATACACACGAAGCTACCGAAAGTTCAGTATATGATACTCGGAACTTCTAGAGGGTTTCGTAGTAAAACTTCGAAATTCTCTTCGATTTTCGGAACTTAAAAAGGTTCCGTATGAAAATTACGAAACCATTTCCATGCCACGGAACTTAAAATGGTTTCGTCAACGGGTATGAAACCTTCAAAGTTCGGTAGAAAACCTTTTTTTTTTAGTGTGGTAATATACCGCGGTTTACCTGAAAAACCAGGAGTATATCGCGATTTACCAGAACAAACTACTGGTTAACTGCGGTTATGGGAGCTGGTAATCCAACCGGTAAAGTCGGCAGTTATTCCCCGTTTTTTTTACATGGGTAGTTAAGATTTTTTGGGAGTCAGTATTACCTTACATAATGCAATATGAAGCATAAAGCTGCTGCGAAAAACAATGTTGAATTAATTTCTATTCTTGTTCGAATTATAAAATGATGAAGTTAAAAATATTACTTCGAATAGTAAACAGATCTTTAGTTATTAGATGCTTGATATGCGACATTCTGCTTATGTTTGAGCTCTAGTAAGTTTAAAGAATTTATGTATATCACAAATATTGTTTTGTATGAACAAAGATTTAGATTGTTTTCGTTAATATATCGTTTCACGTTTTTCGGGATTAATTATTTGGTGTGTTGTAGATAGATTCAAAGGAGAAATATAGAAATTTCAACTAATCTGACATTTGATATTTTTATTATAATAGTAACATCGTAACATTTGTCATATACAAGTCAAGCGATAAAAAGAACGAAAGAAATGGTAATGTTATTTTTTTGTGCACGTGCACTCACACTTATAAGACAATCATAATACTGTTTAACAAGATTGTCTATACAAAGTTGAATAACAATTGTTTTGGTTTGTTTTGCACTTGCATTAATAATAAGCTGCAGAGGATTAGAGTTAGCATTTATCGGAGATAACGTTTTTCAATGTTTCTTAATTTTCGACATTTTTTCGTTTTGGTATTCTTTTTTCGTCCTTTTTCCAGTACTATACTGATTTTTCAATATTTTCCTTTCAGGCGTTCTACGGATAACTAATTATTTTATCATAATTTCCAGAAATTTTATTCAATTGTTATGAAAGGAACACCAAAATAGATTCATTCAATGATAGATCAAACTTCATCCTTACGAGAGAAGTCCGTCAACTAATTAAACCTTTCTGATTTTATTCCGTATGCATAATGTGGACATTAATGAGCTATGAATATTCCGAAAAAGTTTGAACTCTTAGCTTATTGCTGTCGAGGTGTTGTATTGTTCCATAGAATTGTATACAATGTCGTGGTGCCTCCAGGAACACTAGAAAAACTGATTATTGAATTTGGATTTGAAACTTAGCACACAGATAGATCTTAATGAGAATAATTCATTGTGAAAGTGGTAGAGCTTTTCATTGTTCATATCCTAAGACATGTCTATAGTAAAAACATACCTTTCACGACGTGAGGAAAGTTAGCAGCGGATTCGAGTATTTCTTGCTGACATTCGCTCATACGCTTGGGCTGGATGTAGAATTAAATTCTCTACCGAACGGTCATAATTTCAAGTGTGGTTATCGAGCACAAAGTACGGGTTTTTCCACAAATACTAGGATTTTGGGTCCCTTCAGCTAGTAACCCTTGCTGACATTCGCTGATCGACTTGCGCTGAGTCTAAAAATAGGTGGACTGGATGTAGAATATAATTCTCTACCAAATGGTCATATTTTCAATGGGGGTCCTCGATCAAAAAGTAGGAATTTTCCCTCAAATACTAGGACTTTGGGTCCCTACAGCTAGTAACCCTTGCTGACATTTCCTAATCGACTTAGGCTGAGTCTAAAAATAGGTGGACTAGATGTAGAATTAAATTTTCTATCGAATGGTCATATTTTCAACGAGGTCATCGAGCAAAAAGTAGGGGTTTTCCCCCAAATACTAGGATTTTGGCTGCGGCCAGCTCGTAATATTTGATAATAATCAGTTCTAGAGTTGTGCTAAGATTGTTTTTAGTGGGTTCGGTGCAGAGTTCAATTTTGTATCAGCTAGTGGTTTTGCTAGCGAAGGATCTTGGTTTCTTTGAAATGATGGCGGGTTTTAAAATAACATGAATAGTTTGGAACGCTTGGCTTTATTAATAAAAATGTTTTTTTAGTCCATCACTTTTAGTTTGAAATAGTGAGATTAGTGTTGAATGTTTCATTTAGATACGATTTAGAATATTAAGTTTTATAGAGCAATGAGTGGAACAACGTCTTTCCATTTTATGTGGACTCAACATTGTTATGTGCTGTTCTATGTTGTTTTTTGAAATCTGTTTCGTGTATTTGTGCGTTTAGTTGCCTCGCAGATAAGCAATTAAATGGATCATTTAGCTGCTCCTGCTGTACGACGTCTGTAGAAGTATACTTAAAATAGAACTATGTACTAATAGAGTACGGTATAATCAGATTTAGTTGATACACGAGGTATTTATTCTAATAAATCAAAAAGCATTATTCGATATTATCAAACAGGGCTTCGCGTGGGACATCCTATGGGACGGCATGGGACGATACTTTTTCGAAAAGTTCTGTAAGACAAGACGGATTAAAACTTTTTTGGTAAGATTCTATAAGAGAATCGATTTCTTTTTCCGTTAAAACAATAATTTTGGACCTAGGTAGCTTGCTTTAGTAGTTTATATTATTTTTGAAAAATGTTTTGAAAATATCGATTGATATGTACAATAGATTATTAAAAAAAGAACATAGCCTACTAAGACAAGCTACATAGGTCAAAAACTATAGTTTTAACGGAAAAAGGAATTGATTCTGTCATAGAATCTTACCAAAAAAAGAGTCTTAATCTGCCTTGTCTTAGAGAACTTTTCGAAAACGTTTCGTCCCATGCCGCCCCATGGGACGTCCCATGCGGAGCTCTGTTATCAAATGTGTTTAGTGTTACAAAAAAAATGCCGGACATCATTGGTATCAACACGGATGATCAGACAATACTATTACTTAATAGTGAATCAAAGAAAAACGCCCATGTCGAGCCATCCGAGACTCGGATCATATCGGATACCTCCAATAATTCAATAACTTTCGACAGAAATTCGACAGCTTCCGACGGGACCCTGCTGGAAATTATTGGATTCTTTGGTATCGGATTCCGATAGGAAGTTGTCGGGTATCGGTTCGGTCTATTTCCGACAGTCGGTCCAGTAGTCGGAAAATGCTGGAATCCGATGCAAACCTGTTAAATTTATTAGCTCAATATCAGTCAGTATGAACCCCCGCCTCCAAGTTTATTTTCTCGTCAGTTAGTTGTAAATTAAGTTTGCATTTAGTTTTTCAATTTTATTGAAAAAGATTGAATAAAATTTAAAAAAATACAAAATATTAGAAAAAGTCACAATAAAATAAACTTTCCCACAATAAAATAAATAAGACTAAAAGAAAAGAAAATTAAAACTAATAAAAGAAAATAGAATCAAAACGAACAAAATTAAAATAAATCAAACTAAAACAAAATAAAAAAAAAATTAAATAAAATCAAAATAATTTATATTCACTCCTACCAGGTTTCTTGTCGTGCCACAATCTAAAACAAAGTAAAATAAAATAAATAGTAAAATAAATGGAAAAATGACTAACGCAAAATTGAAATGAATAAAATTAAAATAAATAAAACTAAGAAAACTAAAAATAAATTAAATTAAATTAAAAAGTTAAATTAAGAGCTCCCCCTCAGAAACCAACTTTGTTATTTTTCATCCGATTTCAACCAAAATTTCAGAGAATGCTAGTCTTGGCTAAAATAGATTATGGTTAAAATATCTCCCGAAATCTGCGAGCCATTCACGAGTTATAGTCAATTCATTGGTCAAAAATACCCTTTACGCGAGCACGGTTTTCAACATGAGGATACTAGCTAAGCATGTCGGCGTGGTTTTTAAATTGTAGAGTGCCCATAGGGCTAGATCGTAATAGGATCCGATTTTTGAATTTCCCTTTATTTGATTTTTAAAAATACTTTTTCGAAAAGTTTTCAAATTCATGGCCAAAAAAGTGCTAATAAAAATGAAATACCTAAGTTTTTTATTTCAGCAAAAGAGATATTCAAAAATCGGACTCTATTACGACCTAGCCCCACCTGTCTTCTATGCAATAAAAAAATATTACCACTTATATATTGAGTCATTACTAAGAAAGGTTTGTCCGCGTAAACGGTATACTCGAAAAAACTGATTTTGAGAAAAACGAAAAATAAGTTTTTAAAAGCCTTATTTTTTTCAATATGAAGGTTCAGAAAAGCCTACGTAATATCCTTAAATCTCATCATAAAATCAATCAACTATAGTGCATTCGAGAGTAGACACTTTGGTCTATCTCACGAGCTATAAGTCACAAAATTGATAAATTTGACCAGAATTATCTTTTTCTGAGGGAGGGTCCCCCTTAAATCAAATAAAAAACAAAATAAAATAAAATAAAAAATTTAATTTAATTTAATTAAAAAATAAAGTAAAATGAAATAGAATAAATTAAATTCTACATCCAGCCCAACTATTTGTAGAATCAGCCCAAATCTATAAGTGAATGTCAGCAAGGGTTACTAGCTGTAGGGACCCAAAATCCTAGTATTTCGGGCAAAACCCCTACTTTGTGCTCGATGACCCGCCTTGAAAATATGATCATTCAATAGAGAATTTAATTCTACATCCAGCCCAAGCATTTCGAAAGTCAGTCCAAGCCTATGAGCGAATGTCAGCAAGGAATACTTGAATCCGCTGCTAACTTTCCTCGCGTCCTTTCACGTCGTTGATATACACTACAAATGCAATGTTTTCATTTCAAGATAAAGTGAAATCAAAAGACTTGAAAGCTTCATGATAAACTATTTTCATAGAAGCATATCTCTGTGCAAAGTTTCAAGTCAAAATTTGATAGTCAATCTTCGTAATGCTTGTAGAGGGGACAATGGCATTGTTTAAAAACACTGTAAAATACTGTAACTATGCAGCAATAAGCTACGTATCAGAACTCTTTTTAGAATATTCATGGCTCATTAGGGCGCACATGATGCACATAGTCTAGACTGAAAAGTAATTAATTAGTTAGTGAAGACGGTGGCTTCTCCCATAGGTTATTTTTGTAGATGAACCAAATAAAAGAAGCTTGCAATATGAATATTCAGTGATGTATATTTTTTCAATGTTGTACTATCTAGGAATAATTTTATGAATAATAGAGAATATTTAATTGCATAGAATTGTATCTAGGTCATTTAAGAAAGCAAGAGTCTATCAATTGAAAAAACAGTCGAACTTGAAACTGGGCATATTCAACTATGGATGTTATACTAGAGATATATTTCTTTTATTATTGATCTTAATACTCGCATTTTTTTTTTAGAAAAAATACTAAGAGTTCTCAATCTGATTTTCATTTATGGACAACGTTGACTGCAATCGGTATTTTCTGGTAAATCAAAAAGACGAGGATCTTGTGGACCAATTTGCCAAACGTCATAATCAGTAAATTGACGTGGTGTTTTAAAATTTGGTCCTGAATAACGAACACCATTTCTTGGTTCATCAACTTCACTCCAATATTCATGTTCAAAAGAGTACCAATGATCAACTGTTTTGCCATGGATTTGTTCGATTCCAAGCCATGTTGAACCTCTAAGCCAATTAATAGGTACACCAAAATTTCCTCGCATAGCTAAACAACAAAGATTACGAGCTATAATGTATACATTGTCGGTAATTAAAATAGTGCAACTTGGTTGATTTAAAGCCCAACCATAACAATAACCAAAATGATCATGTCGTTCTTGACCATGTAAACGTCCGCTAAGTGTTTGATTTGTATAGGCATAATAAAATACACTATGGTGAGGATGAGGTTGATTATCTTCATCAAAAGCAGTTATTAGTGCTTCGGTTCTGAAATATACAATCGGTTTATTATAGTTTTTATTTTAAAAATAAACTTTACTTAAATTCAATTGGCCATATGGGATGCGAAGGAGGAATTTGACGCTCACAAGCTACAGATGCTAGGATTACGAAAAAAGTGAAGATTAATAACATACTTTTTAGTTTTATAATATATCGTCGCATCACCGAATATGTTTTAGAATAAAATAAGACGAAATCTTATATTATTTTGTGTCGTTAAGTTTGTTTTTTTTTCATGTAAATTTATACAGATGCTCTTTTTTGTCCTTTTACATTAAATAGGATATTGCGACTTTTTGTTTTTACAACTCATGTTAATACCAATCTTGATGAGATTAATGTATTTTGCTTCAGTAAGACTTAAGAACGAAAAAAAAAGATATTGCGATCAAGATGAATTAAGAGAACAAGTGTGTATTATAAGGTTACTTTCTCCAAATATTGTGTTTAAGCTTAAGTCTTTTATGTATAGTTGATAGGTTTTAACACAAAATATGGTTGTTTGAATCAATTTCTATATCATATCTACATCTGAGAATAATGAAACAATTTAAGCTCAATTCTTTAATCAAATAAGTATTTTAATTTAGGATCTTTTTCCAATATAAGATACAGGATGCATGTCGAGATGTGTGACAGTTTTCGATAGAAGAACGAAATTGTTTTGATAAGGGGTGCAACAAAGCTGAAGTCTTGGAATTCAGTACGATAAGCGAGGGGTAAACAACTAAGACTTCGATTTTGAAGTCTCAAAAATCTCATGAAATCTTCTGAACTTTGTTGAAATCTTTCGAAGCGTACTGATGCCTTTTGAAAATTTGAAGTCTTTATTGTTGAAGTCCGCTGTTTCCTGCTGAACGATAAGATACCAGAATTTTCGGGGAAAAATTACTACAAACAGAATAAATTTGTTCCGTTCATGGGGATAAAAATCTTTTGGAATAGTTCAGTTCCATTCAAAAGAGCTGTTATTAAACCGAAAACCATTTGTATAGATTTACTCTAACTAAAACACAAATTCAAGCATAGAGTTCGAATGCAAATAGCAAGAATGTGGTCACTAATCTATTTCGGATTTATGGCATCTCTAGGTTTGGTCATCTATTTCTTGTGAAAAGACCGATAATTAGTTACCATTTGTTTTCAAATGAGTTGAGCTATTCAAAACTTGACTTTTGTCCTCGCTCTAGGTTCCGGACTGTTTCATTCAAGCACAGTTGTGCAGTTTAGCTGTATTGCTCTAAGAAGAATAAAATCATATGTTCAGTGGTACCAACTCTCTGTTTTTTTTTCATAAGAATTTGATTTTCAAAGCAATTTTCTTTCTCAATCGAGAACTGTTACATGTCCACGTATGCATAGTTTATCTTATATTACAAAAATTCTCACTTGATCATCAGAATTAATCGTAATTGTTTAATTATCTTCAAATACGGATATGATTTAGGAATTGATTTCGGAAACCATAATTAGTCATAAGTGATACGTATTCTTTTATGTATCACTGATTCTATAATAATCTAAAGTGTAAAAAAAAAGGCAAATGTCACTAGATATTCGATTTTTGTTTGTTGTGTATGTATTAGAATTTTAGTTTGCTATAGTCTTTCAAGCTGGTGCAATCATTTATGCTTTAAATATATTTTCGTGATTACAGTTTATTAGAACAATCGACATAAATATTTTTCATACAATTCAAATGATTGAACTCCTTTTTTCTCGTAATATGGTATAATATGTTCTTTGAAGTTTTATTCAACATATTTTGCCATAAATACTTGTGACTATAAACATTAAAATAAGATCTGCTTTCTTTGTGGCTGAATCTCGATTGAGTATTGAATACAGAAAATACTAAAGAGTTAATCATCAGATCTATGAATGTTCATGATAACCTCATTCCAATTTATCGAGATTTTTTAATTCGATAAATTAACCAACGAATTGTTTTTGGTAACGTAAACATGATCTTTTATAAAATGGATATTAAATAGAATTTTCTTGAACAAATAGGTGTAAATGAAGGATTCATCAAGTTCATTCTGTTCTTGATTTGATAATTCACTATTTATATAACAACAAAGCACTTAACATTTGTAAGTTATCTACCTATAAATTCCAACCTATGTTACTTATAATACATACTCTCATTTCACCATTTTTGTTTGTTTTTTTTTCCGATCCTTAACTAATTGTTCATTCAGTCATCTTAATAGTATATCGGGAAATTCTTATAATAAAAGCGTGAACTTCAAGATCTCTTTTTGACACCATAATATTTCAGCTACGAACGATCAATCATGATAATATTCTTGATAAACATGTGCTTTCAATGCTGTTCCATTATCCTTATTTTTTTCTTTTAAGTTAACAAGAGAAGAAGAAAAAAAAGATTTTAGTTCGTGCTTGAATGTGAACAAGAATTAACAGTATAAAGGAGATAAACATTCGAAAAATGAAAAACTCTAAGACAGTTTCTTTGTTTTACTAAAGAGAGTATCAACCACTTTTGACATATTTTGAATAATAACAAGTGCATCTTGATATTGGGTATCCGTTGGTGTTTCATCAAAAATAACGATATTTGAAGAACCTTGATCAAGTATACCACTAAGTTTCTTGTCTAAAATCATTTGAGAAAGTTTCTTTTCGACGACATCCTAAAAAATATACAACAAGAATTTATTTTGTTTAAATATTGAAAAATAATACATACTTGAGGTAAATCAATTAAACGTGAAATATGTTCAATTTGAACATTAGAAAATGGTTCAAGCAAACGACTAAGATTTTGTTCAAGTAAATTATCATATAATGTACCCAAATGTGAATGAACTACTGGATCATCAGATAATTCTGTTTTATAATCTTTCAATGCCTAGATATGGATATATAAATTTTTAATAAAGTTTTTCATTGAAATTTTGAAAGCAAACCTGTTGAAAATCAGCTAATGATCGTTTTTTACTTGCTTGTGCAATTGCTTTCATTGCTTCAACATCTCGACCACTATATTTTAATGCTAATTTTACCGACATTAATGCATTAACATCATCAGGTCTATTGTTTATAAATAAAAACAAAAACCAAACGAATATATTTGTATATACGTTGTGTCGAAGTAGCAACATTCATGTTGATATTTGTCAAAGTTATTTTTAAAACGTTAATAAATAAATAATTTATTGACTAACTATTCTATTGTCATAGAAAAAAAGACTTTACTCTAATAAATGTATATATAGCAACAGAAAAAAAAGAATATAGAAGCATATTGTTTTGAATTTTCTTCATCTCTATTTCATTTATTTGATAGAATATTCGAAATAGATGAAATCTTTTTTTGAAACTTTAGATTCTAATTTGAATTAAAATAATCATGCTACAAATTTTCTTGACGAAATGTAATCATTTCTAATATCAAGTAATTATAAAGTGCATACTAATAATATCAGAATTGAACCTGTAAATTTAATTAAAGATTCAAACATATAAGATAACAGTGGCAAAAGTAGAATTTTTTTTTGATAAATGAAGTACTTGAAAGAGAATTGAAAATCAGAGCATGAGCTGTCTGAAATGCACATGAAGAGAAGGAAGGATCTGGAGTGAAGTTGAAGATGTTATCCTATTCTTCACTCTTATATCATTCAGATCTTCACTTACCATTATCCCGGAGTAACACCTCTTTCATGCTCTAATTGTTGGTCTTTCTTCAAGTTCTTCATTCATCAAAAACATGTTTCAATTTTGTCTAGTTCAAATGAGAATTTGAATTTTGTTTGAGATGATTATGAATGATATTCAACTTCCAATTTGACAAGATGAAATCAGAATTTAAACTTTGTTTGGTCGAATTTAGTATTGAATTTAATTCTAAGTTTCGCCACATATTTTATATCCAGAAAAACAATATCTCTTATTTGTTTCGAATATTAACTATATAACAAACTTTCTTTTCATCATTAATACTTTTGATATCTTCACCTATATCATCTTCTACTACATAATTCTTCAGCAAGAATTTATTTTTGATCATGCATGATGACAATAGAATTATTAATGAGTAAATTATTCACTGATTAGGAGGCGTTAAAAATAACTTTGACAAATATCAACATGAATGTTGCTACTTCGACACAACGTATATACAAATATATTCGTTTGGTTTTTGTTTTTATTNAATGTCGAAGTTACAAGCTCAATAGAATATAGATGAATAAATCAATAAAACCTACGTATTCATCATCACTTTTGATAATAACATATATTTAAGAGCAGTAATTCCTTTACTGTTATTGATTTGATCATAACCTTCGAATGCTTCATAAAAATATGAAAATGCTGTTTTAAAATCTTTATCTTCAGCTCCATGAAGAATGCCTTGAAAAAGAAAAGATGATTTTCAATTGAAAATCATATAAGAAAAAAAAAACTAAAAAGATTGTCAACCTGACTGTAAATCAAGACTAGCTTGAAGTTTTGGTGGCGTATAAATTCCATTTGCCGTTGTTCTTGCTGATGTTAATGCAGCTCTATACAAGCAAACTAATTCAATTCAATATTTAGTTTTAAATAAATCATCTAACCTTGCTTTTTGTATATTACTTAAAGCAAAATAAGTTTTACTTTCTAATAATTGAACTTCAACAAGTAATTGTTTATCATCAAGTTTTTTTAATTCTTTAAGTAATTGAGAACCAAGTATAAGTGCTTCATTATATGTTTTTGTATCATAATATAAAGCTACAAGACGTGCCTAAAGAAAAAGCAAAAAATCTGTTAGCGTAATTCGTGTGGGATTAAAATGTAAAACACAATGTAGCTACTGTTAATCACAGAGAAACTGTTTTATTCCCTCTATTTCGGTATACATTTCTTCACTACACTGTTACTTTGTTCTCCAGAAATGTAACAAAGAACTAGTTCATATATTATCAACAGACGCTATTGATATGCGGTCTTTGATCGTCTATCACGGTCTTATGGAGATTGAAATTTTCATCTCTATGCTTCGACATTCTTTCTAGATTGTCTTTCCCAAAGTTTACTTCAAGATCTTGTCGAAGAAATGTTCGATTTTCACTTTTTGCCCATTCGATATTTTCTTGACATAATGTAACCTGAATAAATCAAATAAAAAAGAAAAATCTCAAAAAGAAAAAAATTAAATCATTTTACTTCTTCACCAGTACCCGCTTCCATATCAAGAAAAAGATCGACTAGAGTTCGAACAAGTTTAGCTGCTTTAGCTTTGCTAACAAGACCAAGAAATGGACGAGTAGTTTTAATTAATGATGCCAAAGCTTTGAAAGAATTTTATATAAATTAATAAAATAAAAGTATATTTCTACTACCTTTAGCATCTTTTGTTTCCTTAAAAACTTTTCCAAGTGAAAGAATAGCTGATTCTTTAATTCGTATTGATTCTTCATCATCAATTTTTGCTTCTAATTTGACTATTAAACAAAACGAAAACAAAAATAATTCAATTCAGGTTAAATCTTAAAAGTCTTACCCAATTTTTCTAATAATTCTCTTGCAGTTTGATAATCTTTTCCTAATAATGCATTTTCAGCTTCATCTAAATCAATTTGTTCCGATGATTTCGGCTTTTCGTCCGTCATTAATTCCGGCATTGATTAAAAATTTATCTAAAATATATTCTACGAATGAAATACAAAAAAAAAGAAGAAAAAAAACAAGAAGTATTTAAAGAATAAGATACAGATATATCAAATAATTCATAACCAATCATATTGTCGAATGATTTCATTTATAATAAAACGATTTTCACTCAAACAATTCTCTGTAGAAAGATAAGATCGAAAACATGTTTGAAGTTCATCATAACGTGTACATGTTTCACGTATGATTGTATGTTTACGAAGAATTAATTCTAATAATGAAAGATATTCTGTTGTAGATTTATCAGTACATAAACGATCAGTTAATTCTCTACTTATTATTTCAATAATTAAACGTTGATCAGAATTAAATAAAAGTATATCACTTGTCGTATTTTGATCATCAAATAAATCAGCAAAAAATTTTATTACAGAATTTGTTGTTTTATGTTCAATTGGATCAACTTGAGAGAAGAAAAATAAAATGTGATTTTTAGAAAAAGATTTATTGCTTCTATTTTCTTACTATTTCGATTGAATAATAAAATTAATCGTTCAATTAAATGTCGACATGATATTTGTTCATCTATAGCTTTTAATGTAAGCATTATAGAATTTTTATTTGGATAATCAAAACGTAAATTAAATGATAATAAAAATTTTATTGATGATAAAACTAATTCATCATCATTATCATTATTTTCAATCAATTGAAATATACATTTTAAAAATATAGAATTCGATAATTGACCTAAATAGAACAATAGATTATAAAACTAAAAAAAAAAAGAAATTACTTACTGTTAGTATGCACTGGAAATGGTTCGTTTGTTAAAAGAAGATTTGTCAGAAGATTCAGAGCAGATATCACGGTTGATTTAGTATTGTCATCTAAAATATTATATCTTATGAATATATTCGATAAAATTTTTATTGATGTTTTTATTTTACATAGTATAAAAACTTGTTCAAGAAAGAATATGTCTTTGTAATTAATGAAGAATATCTGAAACATTTTATACTCGTAAATGTGTGATTACTCGAGTGCAACAGTCAAATCGAGTAACTAACTAATATTTTCACCTGAAATATAAACTATGAAAGCTAAGGAATCCTTCCGTCTCACACAATATATTTCTCATGGACGAGAAAAGATCTTCAGCTAGCTGGTGGCTCGTATTTAAGTCAGAGTATATATATACAGTTGCTCAAAAAAGTATTGGACCAAAAATTTTTTGAGTAGTAGAAAAATTTCTTTCAAAAAC
>CAJNSZ010000006.1:1263815-1329540 GCA_905329745.1 Rotaria sp. Silwood2 | reverse complement strand
CGAAAACGCGTTTATTGGCGTTTTTTGTAACTTCATGGGCGTTAAAACGGCGACAATTCCCGTTTTTGAGCGTTAAAACGCACTACTATTCTAGAACTTAAAAATAATACGTTTTAACGCTCCAAAATTGGAGTTTTCGCCGTTTTAACGCCCATAAAGTTACAAAAAACGCCAATAAACGCGTTTTCGTGCGTTCTTTTAATGAGCGTTAATGGCTTACAATTGCGGTTCCCGATTGTGCGTTTAAACGCGTTTTTCAAAATTTTTGTCTGACTGGGGAATGCCTAATTAATTAAGGACTCGAACTCTTTTCAGGACATTCATATTTCATTACGATCTATACGATGTACATAGTCCCGACATGGAAAAAAAAAAGTAATTAATCAATTGAAGGACTTCTCTTATCAATTTGAATGTTAACATATGCATGCAAATGGACATTGTAGAATGAATAGTTTTTTTTTTACGTACATCACATCGAAGTGTAGCAAGTTCTCCAGTTGTTGCAACAAGAATTCTTAAATCAGGCTTTGATATAATTGGTCCACAAACGAATTGTTCATCACTTAATGTAATAATTTTTTTATCAGCTAATGTTTTAGGCATTTCACATTGTGGTTCATCATGATAAATAGGATATTCAAGACGATTTAATGCATTACGTAACCAACGAAGACGACAATCACATTCTAAAGGATTTGAACTTAATTTAAAACGAAAATTATTTGGAAATTTTATATTATTTGTTAATGTTCTCAACATATTTGAATTTAAAAATAAGTTTTTTAAATTCTTTAAATAATTAACTATAGTCATATCAATATATTGAAGACGATTAAATGATAGATCAAGTTCTTCTAAACGATTATATGCTCGAATATCAGATATTGTTAAATGTTGAATTTGATTATGTGATAAAATTAATTTTCTAAATTTGACAAAAAAAATAAAATTTTCTTTTCTGTTGTTCTATAAATAAATAAATATACATACTCAAGATTACTATATTCTTCATTATTATTTGATATTTTTGGCATATATTCAAATTCGTTATTTGATAAATCAAGATATTCAAGAGCTTGTTGAATTAATATTAAAGCTCGATTATCTACTTGTCGTAATTTACCCTGTACAATATATAAATAACGTAAATCATTTAATTGATAATAAATATTTCCATATGAAAATTGAAGAAGACCATTTGATAAACTACTTAATCGATGATGTTTTATAGTTAAATTTGTAATAACACCACCACGTCTTAATTTTATATCTGTTTGTAAACTCAATTGTTCATGTATACATTGTTGATAAGCAATCAATGAATGAACATTGTCACAAATCATTGTCATTCCTGTACTATCTAAATTACATGAACATGACACTGATCGACTATGTACCATTCGAATTGATATTATCAATGGTAAATACCAAACTATGGTAAATATGAATAATTTCATATGACCATTTAAGAGAAATTTAAATAATGTAGAACTAAAATAAAAATATATATGTTTAGATTTACGTGATTAGTAATATAAAAGTAGACATGCAATCTTTATTAAGTAGTATGTGCACGACATAGACTTGTATACAATAGGAATGAATTAACCGTATCACACGAAAATAATCATATTTTCTTGACAGACCAAATTATCATCACTTTTTGTCAATTTTTTTCCAAATAAAATAAGTATATGAAAAATTAATACTTTTGTATGTTAAACTTATTTATAATAGAAAAAGAAAAAAATATATTTGAATAGTAAAATCAAAGCAAAATTGATTTGATCACTATTAAAATATCGAACAATTTTATATAGTAAAAAAAAAAAAAAAAAAATTAAAGATCTGATATGATGAAAGTTTCGAAAGCATGAAACATCATGTTGTCTTTTTTTTTTGTTCAATGTCAATGAATTCATTTCTTTTTCGCATGCATACATTTATATCGACTATTTTAATCTCGTGATTGATAAGCATGAGAGGAGACTAACATCATCGCATTTTGACTTGAGTTGATCGTAGTTAATTTAAAAGAAATAAAAAGTGACTTATTATATTCGAGAGAAAATAAATTCTTATCGCAAATACAACTTATTCGGGTCTTTTTATTTTTTTCTTTTATCAATAATGACCATCTCTAGACAATCGATAATTTTGTATGTTCATTGAAGTGACAAAAAGAAATTAAATTCAATCATTGGATTATACAAAAAAAAATATGACATAGATATAATCGAAATATATGTATATATACTCACATAATATTGTCCATAGATTTGTCTTCATTAACATGATGCTATTCGATAATTCATTCAACGTCTTGTCTACATCTATAAAGAGAACAAAGAAAATATATGCAATAATGTCCGACCGACTGAATGAAATTATCTTGAAACAAAGCCACTCAGTGTTCTTCCTGTTCGAATAGAGAGACAGTCATTTAACGTTTGAAAGAGACAGAGAGAAGGCAACTTTTTTTTTTTTCTTCTTTCCATCACACTACATACTCTCGGATGGACAAAGGGAGTAATAACAGATTGATCGACGATCGAACAGAATAAGAAGAAAAAAAGACGATTGAGGGCAACACCTTTGAACGGGGTCAAAATACAGAACAACGGTATAAAATAGAGAGCTAAAGAAGGAAAAGGACAACAAGAGGGCTAGAAATGATTATCAATATATGTCAATCGGAAATGTTGTTCAATAAAAGTCAAGTACTGATTATGTCTAGTCTATATATGATCATGATCCTTCTCTTTCTTTTAATCAAGATCAGATCAATTAGTTATTGAATAAAGGAAAAACAAAAAACGGAAGCATGCAAAAACACATATGGACTGTTAATGAGCAGCACTTGCGGCATCACCAGCTAGTATTCTAATGTTATTACAGACCAATCCATAAACAATAATGCTCTGGTGTATAATGTGCAAAGATTATCGTCTATCCGTATATACATTGGTACCATATGGACATCTTTTGTTGCTAACTAATACACCATTTGAATGCAAAAAGTAGATTGAATTCAGATGTTGCCAATGATTGTGATTTTGATAGAAATATACAAAGAAAGAAACAAGATAGGCGATGTAGAAGTATGCTTTTATGCAACAGAAGGGTGTTAGATCGAGTTATGATGAATGATTTTTATTGATAATGATATGTAAGATTTGTTTATCAGTATATATACATAATGTTATTAAGAAAGCGATGAGCAAAATAATCGGCACAAGATTTCTTTTTTTTTTTTCTTGTTCTTCTTCGTCTTGAAGTATCAACAAATCAACTATTTGACACATACACATAATCGTTGAGCAGGAAAGTACGAATCTTTTCTAATATTATGCAACAATCAAGTGACCTTACGGAAAAGAAAAGATATGGAAAATTGTAGATAATAGCAGAACATCACTAATATGTATGAATAAATGAACAAATGATAAGCGAGAGAGATATATCTTATGCACACATGTTGTTTCTCACTGAAGTCAAAGAGAAAACTGGGAACGTTCAATCTCATATAACAAATCTTTGACGAAGAAAAACACAACAAGATAGAAAGAGAAAGAAAGAAAGACAAAAGAATTTTGGCAGTTTTCATCATTGGTTATCTATTGTGAACAATTAAATTAAATCGTTCGACATTGAATATTTTCTCATTGTCAAAAGTACGAAAAAAAAAATTTTTTTTTATTTTGAAAATAAAGTTGTGAATTTTTTTTATAAAAGTTAATTTAGTGCATGGGAAAAGCGCCATCTACTTTTTTCGCATTTACCTTGGTTGACTCATTCATTTTATTTAAAAATGTGGTACCTACTATTCAAACGATTATTTCAACTAACGTTATTCTTCATATGGATTTTAACATTAATTTATCTTATATGTCTTTCAGCTTTTACTTTTGTTATTTTCAACATTTGTTTAATTATATTTTTATTTTGGTTTATATTAACATTAATCGGATGGTCAATTACTTTAATTCCTATTCTAAAATTTGTTTATGTACCATGGTATCATCGACAATGTCGTTTATGGACACAAAATAAACAACAAAAACGTTACAGTGTTGCTTTTTTTCATCCCTATTGTAAAAATGGTGGTAGTAGTGAACGAGTTTTATGGATTGCTATTGAATCAATTCTTAAAAAATATAAAAACGACATTCAAATCATTATTTATACAGGTGATATTGATATAACAACAGAAAAAATTCTTCAATGTGTTAAAGAACGCTTTGGTATAGACATGGAATTTTATGAATCTTCAATAACATTTATTTATCTTCGAAGTCGATTTTTAATTGAAGCAAACTATTTTAAAATATTAACTTCATTAGGACAAAATATTGGTTCAATTATTCTAGGTTTTGAAGCATTCATACGTTTCATACCTGATATTTATATTGATTCAATGGGTTATGCATTAACTTATCCATGTTTTTATTATCTTGCTTCAATTCCAATTATTTCCTATGTTCATTATTCAACAATTAATAGTAATATATTCGAACAAATAAATGAAGAATATAAAGCATATAATAATCAACAATCTATTATAAAGAATTCTTTATTAAATAAAATAAAATTAGTTTCCTATCAAATATATACCTATGTTTATGGTTGGTGTGGAAGATGTTCAAAAATTGTTTATTGTAATTCATCATGGACAAAAAAACATATTGAATCTATATGGAGATCATATTGTATTCATCTTGTTTATCCTCCATGTGATATTAAACAATTTTTAGAAATGTCATTGATTAATAATGATGAACAAATAATAAAAACAATTGTTTCAATTGGACAATTTCGACGTGAAAAAAATCATGAATTGCAAATTCGAGCTTTTCATCAACTTTTACAAAAGTATAGTTTAATTGATTTGGAATTAATTTTAATAAATTGAATTTATTTAGAAAATCAGATTATCGTCAAAAATTGAAATTAACATTAATTGGTAATATAAGACATAATGAAGATAGAAAATATCTAGAACAATTACAATTACTTGTTGATAATTTAAATATTAGTAACAATGTCATATTTAAATTAGATATAAACTTTCAAGAACTAAAAATTCAATTTAATCAAGCAATAATTGGTTTACATACTATGCAGAATGAACATTTTGGACTAGGTCTGTAAGACATCGATTATATTTGAAATCGGTTTTGATAGTTTTAATAATCAAAGAATATGAACTCAGACATTTACAAACTTCTTATTTGTGTTAAATAATAATTTCAAAAAATAAGAAAATAAATTTATGAATTCTTGTTAGAACATCATATCTTTATTGAAGAAAAATAGACAAAACAAAGCATAGAGGTTGTGCAATAGCAATTTTTCTGAGTTTATTAGGCTAAACAATAATTACAAATCTACTAAATATTGGTACATTCATTTTTTGCGTTGTTTTATTTCTTTAGGTATTGTAGAAATGATGGCTGCTGGTGTCATTGTAGTTGCTCATAAATCTGGTGGTCCACATATGGATATTATTGATGAAGGAAAAACAGGATTTTTCGCTTCGGATATTGATTCATATGCAACAATGATGGAAACGATACTTGAAATGAAATCTGATGAACGACGTCAAATACAAGAACAAGCACGTAACAGTGTTGATCGATTTAGTACATTAAATTTTGAAAGATTATTTATGGAATCTTTGGATAAGATTTTATTTGTAAAATAAATTATTTTTTTCTTTTGTTTTATTATTATTATGCTGAAATAAAGAACAAAGAGGACAAATGAAAAAGATATTTGATATTATTTTAGTATTTTAATATGGCATCGAAAGTTATTGGAAAATGTGAAAAAAATTTTATTATTCGATGTTTACGAGATCGACAAGTAAACTAAAATAAGAACTAGAAATTATTTCAATAAATAAATTTTATCTATTTTTTTTTTTAGAGACTTGATCATCGACTTCCGTTTGTTACTCGTGACATTAAAATTGAATTTCGAGAAGAATATGGTTCAGTTGTTGTCTCACTCGGTTTAACCAAGTTTGTGAGTTGATAAAAATTAGTTTGTTTATTTACTAGTCTTTTTCAAGAGTATTGGCACAAACATCTTGTAAAATTGTTAAACCAAAAGAAACTCGACCGAATGAAGGTCGATTAAGATTACAGTTAAAAAATAGTCATGCAATGGTGTTTAATTTTGAAACTGGAAGGTACAAATTTTTTAGAAATTCATTGCAAATTTTTCATAATATTTTATAGACAAACACAATGGACAACACTTATGAGTCGACATTTGTTACAAAATATTCGTGATTCTGGTTGTGTTGATATGGAATCATTATGTATTCTTGCTCATGAAAATGTTAGAATATCAATTTCAAATATTTTCTATAATCATATGTTGGTTTTTTATTTGAAGGTTTGGGAAATTAGTGTAAATTTACATGTACTTGATTATGATGGAAATATTCTTGATTGTGCTAATTTAGCTGCTCTATGTGCTCTTGCTCATTTTCGGTGAGATTTTTAATAAATCATCTTCAGAAAAAAAATCGTTTTTTTGTTCAAGATATCCAGCAGTAACAGTCATTGGAACAGACGTACATGTGGTAAAGATTTTCTATTAAAGTTAAAATTTTGTTTAATCTTGATTTTTATTTAGCATCCAATTAATGAACGAAATCCACAACCTATTCGTATTCTTCATTATCCAATAATGATTAGTTTTGCTCTATTCGAAAATGGGTTTGTTTTCAATTATTAAAAAAAATATATTTGTTGTTTTTTGAATTTTAAATTTAAGAGAATATATGTTAATTGATGCATGTGAAGCTGAAGAAAAAGTAATGGAAGGTTTATTCGCTATTGGTATGAATCAACATAAAGAATTGAGTACATTGGCTATGTTTGGAGAAATCTGTTTGAGTCGTGATCAAGTTTGTTTATGATAATTTTTTGTTTTTTGAATTTATATTTTGCTTTTATTAATTTTAGATAGAAAATTGTATTTCATTAGCTCATCATCTTGTACGTGACATAACAAAAGAGATGCGAAGTGTATTGGAAAAAAATCGAGAAGAACAATTAGAGAAAGTTCAAGCGATAAATCGTCGTTGAAAAACAAAGATTTGTTGTTATTTATTGGCAATACCTGTTTGGTGTTTATTAATAAAAACAAAGAATTAATAAATATGTTAAAGAAATCTAACTTGAATTCATTGTATATAGAGTACTAAGAGTGTGGGTGTGGGTGTAAATTATTCTCTTTTTTCAAACCCACATCCGTACCCCCCATCACGAGACTTATCAGCCTCTAATGGATTATATCGAATTATACACTAAAACATATCTAATCGGTGCTTTCGTTCAAAATTGAGCTAGGTAAAATTTCGAAATGTTAACAGGGACATTGCTATTTCAGAGCCATCGCATATCCAGAATATCGAGGAAACACTGGGAAAAGGCTAAGTATGTAATGAGACAGAGTCTTGCAGTCTCGGCTCACAATTTTATTTTCACAGTCAAGTCCATTGTTTCTAAATATATGTATTAATGTCAATAATAATCTTCAGAGTTGTTCACACAGATACACACAAACAAAATGGGATAAAGAATAATGCTCACTATGTATGAGACAAATGGGCAATGAGTTTTTTCTGCTTATTATTATTACTTTTCCTCAATGATTGCTATTGTTTAAATCGCCAGCAACAGTGTTTCGTATTGTTGAATTACCACCACTAAGTGTCTCTGATACACTTGCGTCTGTTCTTTCAGGTTGTAAATCATTATCAGACAATTTTGGAATTATATGTTGTTGATGTTACAAGTGTTCCAATGTAAGATGTTGAAGCATTATGAGGTATTGAAGGGCTAAAGTAAAACAAAAATATTTTATTAATAATAAAAAAGAAATAGTGAATATGAATTGGAATAGCATATAGCAAAAGTTATGTTTTCTATATACTATATGCACTACAACATTAATCGAACCTTATTGATCACTGAAAGTCATGAGAATTATGTTGAGAACTAATTGGTATAAAAAAAAATTCAATTATAATAATATTGACATGCGACAGCTTTCGGAATCTTTTAAGTACAACTGTTTGCAGTGTCATCCTCTTACTTGCTGGGAAGCGGAACTAAGAGTTTGACCATAATTAAAGATTTAAATATTTAAATACAAGAAAAAAAAAAAGGATAAGCCTTGCATAGAAGGTGATCGATAAAAGAAGAATATTGAATACCTCATTATTTTTATCATCATTCAATTTTGACAATTCGATTGGATGTAAGGTCACTCATAGGTGGCTCTCTTCTGATTTAAGATTAGTTAACAAACAAAAAAAAATAAGTTTAAGAATTCCAAATTAACATTTAAAAAAACTGATCTTATGAGATAGAGAACGAAGAAAAACATTAAAGATCGAATGAAATTTCATTCTTACCGTGTTCGTTGTTAAGCTGAATTTTCTTCAATTTCATCTTCTTCTCGTAAGGCTTTACGTAAACGTTGTTTTCATTTGGGTTACTTCTTCTTCTCTTCGTTTCATATTACGTACACGCACACTTGCTTTTTCAGCCTTTATAAAACAAAAAAAAAATTCATTTTTTCTCGAATATGAAATTTTATAATTACTTGTTCTTTATAACCATCTGCTTGTTTTCAAGATCCATCAGGCAAGAGCAGTAGCATCACGAAGATGTTTTTCAAGTGTACGAACACTTAGACTAATATTTTGTTTTTCTCTATAAATAGACATAAACGAAATATTAAATATGATTAAAATGTTATTTTATTTTTGTATACATAGCGAACTTCGCCATCTAGTGGTTTTTCAAGTTCATGAACTTTGGCTTCAAGTGCTCCAAGCATGGTTCTTGATTTTTCTTTGCCAAACTCTCCATTTTCTTGAAGTTTTTCGCGTAATTTTCGCTCTTGTCGTTCAAGATTACTATGCACAGCCTCGAAAGCATATCGAATTTTAGTCAAATATTTCTTTTTTTTGTTATCTATAATAAACTTACTTAAGCTTTTTGATTATTAACTTTTTCAGCAGCAAGATCAAGCATAAGTTGTTCAACAATTATTGCTAATTTTTTATGTTTATCACAAATTATTTCTGTATTTGTTTGTTCTTCTTCTAATTCTTCTTCCAATTGTGTTATATATGCTTCAAGTCGACGTTTTTCATAAATAAATGCACATCTGAGAAAAAAAATAATGATTTGCTGTTTTTTAATTAAGAATTGAAAATAAAAGAATAAACGTACTTTTCACTACCAATAGCAGCTAATTCTTGTTGAAGTTCATCATGTTCTGCTTGTGTTTGACAACATTATCGATCAATAAGATCTTTTTCATCCATTAATTGTTGAAGACTTTGTTCGAGAGTTGTTGTTACTTTTGTTTGCCATTCTTTAGCATTCATCAAAGACTCATTACGTATGACTTAAATTTCTTCCATTTCACGTGTTGCTTCACGAATTTGAGTCTTAAAAAATCAATTAGACAATTGATATAGAAAAGATTCAAGAAAAATTCGACAAAAGGTTTCTAGGATCTAGGAGTCCGAATCTATATGGGGGTTTGTCGAAATTTTTTCATTCTATAAAGGCTTAATCACATTTTATAAAACTCAACAACTTTTTTTCTTAATAGGCCTTCTCCGACGAAATAAGTCGAAATGAATCTAAGATCACCGTAGTTTTATCATGCGTTCATAGCCTTCGCTGTTATTCCATACACNCTGCAACGTAAACACCTTCGCCTCTAGATCGAATATTAGCCGGTTTGCGACGACCTATAATACAAAAAGAGAAAGAGTTGTGCGTGCTCTTTTCAAGTAGAATAAGGAGCGAGAAAGTTAGAGATAGAGAGAGATGTAGAAAAAAATATACTTGTTGCACAAATCGAAAATCAAATTCATATATGTGAAAATGAGAAAAGAAAAGGAATAAAAACGAAAAAAAAAAACTTTATACGATACTGTTCATTTTAATCGAAAGAAGAGATGAATAGAAAAAAAACGAAGAATTTAAGCTTTTCAAGTTGTTCTCCTACGTCGAATTACCTTATCAAAGAGAGAGAATGAGGGGAATATTAATCGACGTTCCCATTGAACAAAATTGATGAAGGTTGAGAATTTTTCGGCACGCATGCATGTACTTCTCAATATATATATTAAGATATATGAAATATAAAAAGCAAACGACGAAGAGGAAAAGGTTAATGAAACGCGATTTAAACGTCATCGAATATTATACGATCATTTTATTTTGCTTTTTTGAAGATTGGTGAACTTATAAGGGAACTAATCGAATTATAACCTGCGGTTTGAGCTAATATTAAGCTCGTAAAGAGCATTTGCAGTCGAGTAATGATCAACATAGTGAACTTTCAAACGAAAATTTTGCTCATAGATAAATCTAATGATTCTTGAAATAACCTGACAGCTTCAGCCGAAAACAACATTCTTTTGTCGAGATATTGAACTTTCCAAAAACAAAGTGGTTTGCCAAAAATCGGCTTTTGGAGGAAATTAAATATCTGGACAAAGGAACACTTTTTTTCGGGTGAAGCTTTCGGAATATTCTAAGGACCAATAGACTTATCTATAGGCAAATTTTCAGGTCGAAGATTCAGTGCAATAACTATAACTCGGCTACAAATGCTCAAGAGATCGAACCCTTTTATACTTTTTCTAGTTTTACGGAGATCGTCTGGTAGACCTAATATGAGTTCAACGGATGAGCTACAATTGCAGTCGTTTCTTTCATTTGAGAGAATATTTCGTCAGAATAATAATGTGTTATTGTTAGTCAATGAAAGAAGATGTAGTATGTTATCAATTAAGATACATTAGAAAATGTAATCTATTTTCTATAGTTTATCACCTTAAGAAATGATCACTGATTTTTGATGAAAAATCTGCTTATTTAATTATTGAGCTCATATTCTAACTATTTAATAATATATTTTTTGCTTCTAGAAAATATTTCAAATACAAATGAAAACAGCAGATATACATTATAATATAATTGGACAAATGATGTAAGACATAAATAACTTCTCTAAAGTTTTAAACAAATAACACATTGTTTTACTCTACTAATAGACATAAATTTCTGTCTATTGTTATACAAATTTAATTAACGTTCATCAATACATATAAAATTATTTACAAACAAAATGTATAACTTCCGATCGAAACAGGGTGGGCGTCATAAACTACAAAAATATAAATTTTGACTAATAATTCTTTTCGTTCTTAACCAACAAACTATTCATCAATACAACCGATATAAGCCGCAAGAGAAAACAAATCGAAAACGTAAGTTTCAATCAATATTTTATCCAGTGGTGAAAACTTAGACCTTCCGAAAGAAAGAATTCGGATAAAACACTTGTTCTCGAATGTTTCCGTTATATCAATATTACCGTTTATTGATAATATCATAGATTGTAATGGTGGTTCCGTCTGTCCTTCATTACTATGTTATTGCTTTCTTTCTTTCCTTCTTCGTCTTTTTTGGCTTCACCATATAGACATGTTCTTTGCGTCTTCATCTTTACCTTTTCATCGATACGTACCACAATGTTGTTTTCCTTCATCGTCCTCATCGTATTACCTTTTTCTTTTCTATTCGAAATCGATGAAGAAGAAAAATAGAAAGGCATACTTCTCTATGAATAGCTCTATTCTCTGTAAATAAATGCTTTTTAAGTAAATATATACATACATGAATGATTATTATTGAAGAAAGGTAAATTATAGTACTTCTTTTATCAAACAAAAAAAACGCAAAAGTAAGGGAAAAAACGAAAATTTACCATGTATATCAGTAATATCAATTGATGGACTGCCTGGTTCAGCTGTTTGCCCATCGATTGTAATTTCTTGTAAAACATTAGCACGCATAGTTAAACTCATTTTAACATTAACATGATTAGCATTAAGTCGATCATGTACATTGACGCAGAATGGTGAGCCTTAAAAGAAGAAGAACAAGAAGAAGAGGTAATGAGATCAAATAAAAGAAAAAACGAATCATTCAATTTTCATTATGCAAACAAATGAGAATTCTAACCTGGAATATGATGTTCAGCAAATTTAATTGCTATATCATATTGACCAGCTTTTGTCTAATCAAACAAGCAAAAAAGATACAAATTTAAATTTCAAGGATCTTTTATTTTGATTTCTTTTGCTTACAGGTAAATACTCCATAACACAAGTACCATCTTGATTATCTTTACAAACCATTTTAGCTTCGGATGGTCCTTCAATTGTTAAAGCAAGACTACCTTGTCCAGCACTTTTTGTTTCAATTGTAAATGTTGTTGGTGCATTTGTTGTTGCATTTTCAAGGCCAGATCCATAGGCACGTACACGTGTTGAATCACAACCTGGAACAGCACTTACACGAAATGGACTACCAGGAACAGGAATATTTTCATAGGTCACTTCTAATTGATGCATGCCTAGAAGCAAAAAAGAAATATTTTATGTATAGAGTTCTTTAGTTTATTTTAATTAATTATACCTGGTTCATAAGGTGTATATTGAACAAGATAAGTTCCATCGGACATATTTTTAACAGGACATCGAACAACACGATCACTTGGTGATGTTAATAAACATTCAACATGACCTGAACCACTACCCGTTACTAATTTAGCATCAACAGTAAAGTCAGTTGGACTTTCAAGAAATACTCCTGGAAAAAAAATGAAAAATTAGAAAAAAAATTCAAAGAAAAAAAACAAAAACAATATAAAGCATTCCCTCATACACCAAAAGCATAAGTTATCATCGAATAAATATTATATTCTTACAAGAATTTTCGAATAAAAGTTATTAGTTATTAATAATATCTCAAAAGATCTAGAAGAGAATATGTTTGTTTATGTGTGTCAAGAAAAAGTTTTCCCTTTCATTAGATTAGACATTTTCTATTTCGAACCAAAGCACGTCAAACGAACATTAGAGACAAAAGGAGAACAAGCAGTAGTTCATGCAAGCGATATTATTTAATGGCAAGTTAAAACATGCAATTGGAATGATTAAATAAAGGGATAAATATATATATAGATAGATAGATATATGTTATTGTTGTTGTCGTTTCCATAGAATCTTACATACCGTTTGAATCGAGACCAGGTCCATAACAACGAATAGAACGTGTATCAAGATCAGCACGTACAGCCGAACGAAGTGATGAACCTGGGATATATGTTCCTTTATATAATATATTGATATTGTAATTACCAGAGACTGTATTTTATAATAGGAGGATGTGGAGTGTGGGTGTGAGGGTGTGGTGTGCGGATGTGGATATGGGGATGGGTGTTGGGTGCGGAAGTTGGTGTGAGGATGTGTGATGTAGGTTTCATCCTTATCTGCTCGCACACTCACTCACACCTACTCCCACATCTGCATCGACACCCGACGGTTTGACATTGTTTCATCGTCATCAAACAAGCAAAGTTAATTAGAACACACTTTTGAAATTTTGTCCCGACGGTGAAAAAAATGAGAAGGAGAAAATAATTAAATTTTGATGAAATATTCTGTCAATAAAAGTATCATTTAGCGAAAAACATATGATTCCATCGAGTCTACTCATTATACCTAGTATTTGTTACCAGATTCAATAAAACAAAAAGACGAACCATACTCACATTCACTTAAATAACTTAAACCCCCACCCAGTTTAGAAGCCCCCGGGGCTTCTAATTTGTCCATCGTCCGAAAGTTTCGGAGGGGACTTCTATTAAGTCCTAAAATTTTTCAATTTTTTTTTATGGCAAAAGATTTCAAAGGACTTGAGGGATTTTTAGGGTTTTTAAGAGTTGTTCAAACAACTTCCTAAGAGATTTCAAAATTTTTATGCTGATAAGTAAGGAAACTAAAAATATTCTCACCTTAAGATCGCGAATTTTAAGAGTTTTTCGATGCAAATATCAACAAAAAATTTCCAAAAGTTTTTAAAATCAGAGGGGCTTCTAATATGAGAGGAGCTTCTATTACGGGAGGGGATTTACTCTCACGTGAGAACATCTCGATACGGTCGACATTAATATCATGATATAGAACTATAGCAAGGAAGGAAAAAATAAGTTTTTTTGTACAAAGTGCCTGAAACAATCGTTGGCGAACACAAGAATCAAAACTAGAGCAAACAATGGTAGATAATTCTACCAATTTGATTCCAATTGTCAAATATTTTGAATAACTGAAATTGATATTTGATAAGCAAAAATGAGGATTTCTTGATAGGATCAATTCTAACTTTTCATGACTTTCGCTGTTCTCAGTTTGTACAGTTGCCTTTTTCCTAATAAAATATTAAAATGTTCTATAGAATATCCATTCTTATATAATAGACTTTCTCCTGGTGAACTTACCAATAGACTTCTTTGCTTTATCAATACTAGAGATGGAAGTTGATTGATGCTGGTTTTTGAATTCGAGAGCCTTTTTACGCCATTGAACACTCTTGTCATAATCACCGACATGCGATGCGAGTTTGGCAAGATCTTCATACAGATTACCAAGTAAATGACTACTTGGTGAAAGTTGCTCTAACAAACGATTGAAGTATTTTTCAGCCAAATCAAACTTTCCCATGTCCCATAATAGCTTTCCTAATGTTTGAAGGTCTACCTCTCCAGTGCCCAGCTGCTGTTTCATATCCACGAGAACTTGCTTTAAGTCATGTTCATCATCACTACATAGAGTCATTCGGATGATCCATACGCTACCATCTTTGCTGCGATCGATGCTGTCCAAGCGAAAAATAGAACCAAGCATAAAAAGTATTTCTGATTCGCCAGAAAAATCACTATGTGCACTGATATCTGCGAATGGTTTTGTAGTGACCATCTTAGGATGGGCATCGATTTCAAATAAGATTGGTTCTAAATTGTCTGTTGCATAAGAAACGTTGAGAAATGAATGAGCTTGCTGATAAGAAATACTGGTGGAAAAAAATGAATTCACTGAAATGAACTGACCGCAATATTTTTTCAAAGTTAGTAGCTCATCACTGGATATCATTTGGCCTCGATAAACTCTCAAAGGATGTTTAGCTTGATAGTTTTTCAATTGGAGATAAATATCGGCAATAAACGCTCGAAATAGAAAAATCATATGAATATTTTGGTTGCGTAGAGCTGCATTAAGAGTTTTGTAAAAGAATGATTCTTGTGTATACCACCATAAGACTTTGTCAGGTGAATAATCCTTTTGAAACTTATTAAGGTTGTTCAACTCGACACTGTTACCTTCATACTGTTGTTTACAACGGTTAATAAGTTCTTCTGTATCTGTTTGAGTACATTTTAGTCGTAGAAGACAATCGATGAGAACTTGAAAAAAAACAAACTGACCATTTATACCCATTGTTGATGTACCTGCACCAGCACTGGTAGTAAAAATATTGATTGAAAATGGTTCTTCCACTATTTTCTGAATTTTATGATCAGCTTTTATTCGAGAAATGAGTTCATTAAGGTCAACCATGACAGCTTTTACCTATCAAAAAAAATTTCTATCATGAAATATAAACCATTCAATCTAATTTTACTTTTCCAAATTTGCAAGCCCATTTTTCATTACCTTCCTTATCCATACAGTACACATAGATTGATATAACTTGTCGAAGTTTATAAATAGTGGGGACTATTGTTCTTCCCAATTGACCACTAACAATCATGACTACTCGTTCATTTTGTGATCGTTCTTCAATATACTTTTGGCATTGTGCTACATCTTGAAACTTCTTCAGTCGATTAATGATAGAACGTAGTTTTTGTTCTGTATGTCGAACCTCTTGAGCGTTCGTATTAGCATCAAGCCAGATAAGACAGAAAATTTCAAGCACATCATCGACAGCCGTCTGAAAGTCACCAGATGGGAGAACAGTAGTAGTCATGCTAATCAAGAAGACTAGATCGGATAGAAGTTGTAAAAATAGCTGTTAAGATTTAGCTAACGAATATTTAAATGTTTTTGGCAATCTAAAACAAATTTCAAACTCTCACTTTCATTGTTTTATCTATTACGTAGTATCTGCAATGCTATGTAAGAGAATAGAAGAGCAAGCTATTTGAATTCATCGAAGACAATGAGTTCCCTCTGGTTCTTAGCTTTTATAGGTAAGATCATTGAAAAGAGAAGTAAAACTTTAGCATGGATCGAAGTTATGTATTTTTTTTGTTTAGTCATCTAACGTGATTATAAATCTGACTATATCATCTCTCAATAAGTTGAAGGTATAGGTGCGAATTTGAGTGAAGTCTGAGTGTGGCTGAGTAAGAGTAAACTAGATACACGCTCTAAACCCAACCCCCACCCCCATACTCCATCTGACTACTTCATGAATAACTCTGAAGCTTTACTCACTTCAGCTGAAGCATGAATGTTTGTTTGGAAGCTTTTCGCCCTCAGCCACAGCTAGAACCCCATAGAATCATTCACCTTATGTATGGCGGATGCAGCTCGATAAATTTACGAGACCGCTGATTGAAAAATCATTATCAACTGATGGAGTGAACGGAAACCTGTGAAGGGTATCAATTTCTCATGTGTCGAAACCCTTTTCTAATTAGTCTTCCGGTCATATGTTAGCCCTGTATACGATATTTAAAATACTTTCTAGTCTTAGAAATCCTTCTAATAAGTTGCACATCAAAACCAAGTAACCAAAGCCAACTGTACCAACCAAATTTCAGTGATTGCTTCTTCCAACTCTGTCGAACATTGTATATATCCGACGGGTCTCTTGTTTGTCGAATGATTCGCATGTTATTTTTTGCATAAAAGCAATATTTTACGCTCTGTTTTTGTTTCCTTTTGCCTCCCTCTGGTTTTCGTTTTTCTTTTCGAATTCTTATCAAAAACACACTCTCTTAGGGAGAGTGCACATGGTAATAGCAAAATATTTACTGTAAAAAGCAGAAGACGATTGATTATAAAAGAGAGAAAAAATTCATATTTGCATAAAGAAATTCATCTAATGGAGAACATATACATCCATATTTATTACTATATGACGTCTAGTAGTTGATAGCATCTAAAGATTGACAGTGACTAACAAGCATAAAATTCATTGGATACCTATGAGAAGAAGATCTGATTATTTAAAGCTAGTAGAGCATGATTTTTCTGTAATTGGCTTCGCATTTTATTTCATTTTGATATAGTAGAAACCTACCTGATTATAAGCGCCAGACAAGTTTTACCTAAGATGATGAAAAAAAGTGACTATTGTCAATATAATTACTATTTTTCGAAGTGAATTGATATTTTAAAAAGTTCGACATATCTTATCTCTCCAATAAAAAAGGAAAGGTAGAGAAAAACTGGTTTGTTGATGTTCATTTAAACTTAGATTTCAAAAATTTATCTATGTTACATAAAGAATATGTATTTAAAAAAGTTGTTTTATTTACTCCGTAATTCATGCGAGAATACGCAATCTTTCAAAATAGTCAGACATGAACATGGAAATCGAAATTAAGAGTATGCTGTTCTGAACTTCAACGACTATAACAATGATCTTATTGAATACGTTTTGCTTGCAACTAAAGATTAAGAAAGATTTTTAATAAAGATAGCAATTTAGACACATCCTGAAGTGTTCTTTTGATAATGCCTCAAAATCATAAGAGGCTGACATGAAAGAAATACAAATTTGAACTAAATTCTGAACGGTTTTGTCATAGTCTATTAAATATACATACAGAAATACAAAAAATGGCTCAAAGGTTATTTAATTGGTAAAAAAATTGAATCTCATCGGATGCATTCAAATAATAGGTTCATTTTTCTATCACTGATTATGAGAAGTACTCATCATTTCTATTCATATGATTAACGTGGATAATAGTGTTTTCAAAAATCTTCGAGAACTTCAACAAGAAGTGTCATCAAAGATAATTTGCAAAAGAACTTTGCTATTTCATATGAATGTTAGTTTCAGTGTAGGTATGAGCGTCAGTGTATTTCGACATAGGGATAGAAGAGGGAGGACAGGAAATGTGAGGTGACAGGGAGAGAAAACCCGCGCCCATATCCACAAATAGCATCGACACTCACACTTCGTCATAGGTATTAATGACTCAAGAAACCAAATAAGTGTTCCTATTTCTCAAGATTTCCAGTTACGTCAATCAAAAATAATTGATCGATAACCAAATATTTTTCCTTAATTTAAAGAGAATACTTTTAAATGCTATTATTCATGAAGAATATAGGTAACGAGATCGATGACTGTTAAGTTGAAAACATTACCAAAAAAGAGTTGCGAATGACAAAACTATATCTATGCATCAGTTGAATGAATTTAAGCTAAGTTGATTTTCATCTTTAAGTGTTTTAATATTAATAAATAATTCTTTTTGTTTTGCGTTAAAATTGTTCAAATTCTTTTTCAAAATAAGTTAAACGATTTTCCGTATTATTTGACAGAAAAGTTGCATGTCAGTTTCGAAGTAATAGTTCGAACTATTTATATTTTTCAAGTATTCAACCTTTTATGAATTATCTATCCATATTGATGAACTCATACAACGCAAATATCATTCCATTAATGTACGTAACCTTGCCATTAGCTGTTAGTCGTTCAACTTAAATATTAAAGTCATAACTCATGGCTTCATAATCAATTTTAATTATTTTGATTGTTATTCTAAATCTTGATTAAATGTTGCTTAGAATCATTTTCATCATGTAAAATGTTATCTTTGTATGCTTTTTCAAGTGTTCGATGAAAACCTACTTAATTTGATTATTATTTCAAGTTCAAATTTAGCTTGAAGATTATCTTCAGTAAAACTTTTCTTGACAATAAAAAAAACAGAATAACTTTCTAACAAGATAGGATTTTATCACAATCAGCTATATCCATGCATCGTTGTTTGCCACTCCCGCTGTTCATACCTTCCAACGTTGATAACTTGTTAACTGAAATAGTTGTTAGATCAAATAAATCATGATTAACAAGAGTTTCACGTTATATATGACTGTTTCCAATCGATTAATTCAGCTTTTCTTATTGTCGAAAATATATCAGGAATATAGTCACTATCATGCATCGAAATTATTTCTCTAGATAGTTGTGTATATCTCGTATAATAGTAGGCGCATGTATTCTTCTGCATTCCAATAAGATAATTGATTCATCTAATGAACTAATCGAAAGACATTTCATTCCTAAACATATATAATATAAAATTTAAAAAAAAATTATTTTTTAATATTTAGACAGAAGAAGTGATATCACAAGGCGAAAAAAATAGAATTACGTATATGAGATAGATCAGTTTTTCCAAGACTCATCTATTATTATTGTTAGTGATTAACACATCATATTATTTTATCGAAGTTCAGCAGCTATGGTTTATTTCTTTTTATCAATATCGTCATTTTTATTATACAAATATTTGTTGTCATTGAAAGTTATCTTTCGGATTGTAAAACTTCAAACTAATCGATATTTTGTTAGCAGTTTTTTAACCTTCTGGTCATTATACAACAATTTTTTCTAAGTATGATTCGAAATTTTCAAGAATTTTGATCCTTGCTATTTTACACAAGAAATCGGTTGGTTTAATTCTCAACGTCTTTCGAACATTGATCAAATCGACAGACGTTTTTATAAACCTATACAACGTGATGACTTTACTAAATACGAAAATCAATTAATTAAATATTAAACATTATTTAAAACTTAAAAAATATATAATCTAAAGAAAGATTTTATTTAATAAAAATTTTCTCATTATACCCTAAAGTATTATTATCTACTTAATAATGATAATAGAACATCATGTCATTCAGTTGCACCGGTTGCTTTTTTTTCACTGAATTCTTCTGTTCCATTTGTTTATCTAATTTAACATGATATTGCCCATTCATCTTACTAATCGAGTTGCACACACCCATATATATATATATAGATAGATACATATTCATAATCATACACAATACAACAATACCAATACTTATCTATTGATTATTGCAAACAAAGATTCGAATATATATTTATCATCATTTTACGGATGTTTATTGTCATATGGCTCATTTGACACATGCAAGAAAAAAAAGCAATCCAAGTATTTATACATGATAACTAGACAACAGACAATATGATCATAGTCGCATCGTTCTTTCATCATTTTCCTCAAGATAATCTCAATTTCTGCTAAAACTACTAGCTCAAGGGTTGTAGATTATGTGTATTTGACCCGGAACGGGAATACTGACTTGTATTCTCTTATAATTGGATACAGAAAAGAATACAAATTACTAGATCATTATACATCGATATCAATATTACTGAATTAAATGAAACTGAAAAGATTTTTTGCCGCCTATATAATTTCCTAATTCATCGTGCCGACAAATATGTTTGTGTTTGTCAGGACGAACAAAATCATTAGTGTTGTTCACGATTGATAGAAGATAATGAATGAGTCAGTTGCAAAATGATAATGATGTATATATTGTACTGAATTTTATTATTTCAAAAAAAAAAAAATTTTTCTTTTCTTTTTTTCTCATTTAATCATCAGTTTATTTTATGTCAATCTATATACACATCTGATTGTATTCACATCCATTGAAAATCCTTCGGCGATCAAATAATCATTATACGAATAATTTTTTTCCTTTTTTCTTTTTTTTTTTTCGTATTCTAAATATTTAGCCGTTGTGCCGACTTAAATTTCGTAACACACTGTCGGCATTAACCAAAGAAAAGTAAAATGAAAGCAGCTCATCTTTCATTTATTAATCAGTAACGATTGATACATTGATGTTTTCAACACGTGTCTTCTTCACAACACATTTATCTTGAGACGAAAAGAGAACAAGTGTTATTTTGACATTCTATTCGATGAGAATATATTATAAATACTTGCTCAATTGTCGACATCAAAAGCTTAATAATAAAATCGAGAAAGAGAAAGAGAAAAGCAAAAGAAAAAAAAAATTGTTTTTGAAGAGTATCACATATATCTATCTGACTTTTTCGAAAAATTGTCTAATGAAGTGATATACGCGTGATTGGCAAGCAAATATAACGGCGTTTCGCTTGTCTGCCACCATACACTTAAATATCAACAATGAATATAGGAAAAGACAAAGAGAGAAAGAGAAAATAATGTTATTGTGAATACGATGTGTCTCTTCAAATGTCATCGAGTCAATTTGCTCTCTCTATTATAGAGCACCGTATGGTACTTAGTAAATGATATTTGATCGTCTTCATTATATCATACAATATTTTTTTTTGCAACTAAAGCATTTTCATGGTAATCAAAGTTTAACTAATTTGAAAAAGATTCTATCATACTCAATATGGTGTTTTTCAAAATCTAAGACGAAAAGATCATTTGATAAAGTTACTAATTAACTTCATAAATCAAAAAAGAATAGTTCGTCTCTTTTTATTTTTTTTTATAACCTTATCGACTTACAAAATCTAAGGAAACTGAAATATTAATAAATCAATTTATTATCTTCTTAAACATATACATTGTATTTATTCATTGGTCTATTTTTTTCTTCTTGTCTGCATGTCTATTGGTCGAGATATATATCATTACCACCTCGGCTCATCTTTCTCCGACTTTTTTTTCTTTCTCAAACACATCATGGCACGATAAGCTCGTGCATAGTATACAAAAAAGAACTCAAACGACAGACAAGAGGGAGATCATTGATTACCTCTTTCTCTTCAAAAGAAGAGAACTAAAACTCTAAATATTTGCTAGTCAATCGTCGGCACAAGCAAGCAAATAGAACGCAGAGAAAAAAAAGAAGAAGAAGAAGAGAAGAGAAATAAATGTTAGTGCAAGCCCAAAAAAAAGGCGATGAAGAGAAGAGAAAGGGAGAGATAGATCGAGTGATAAAGAAGAAAAAGCTACGCAGTAAGTATAATTGAAAATAAGCAACCCTAAGGTGAATTCGAGTGAAACCGAGTGCAACGGAAATACCGAATCGAACCGTGAATTAACGTACAAACACGGGACATCGAGCGTAGCCAAAGTAGATCAAACCTACCTTCTCTATCAACTATCCAACAACTTACAACAATTGCAATGGGTATGTAAATTGTCTATAGATGAATGACGATTGTATATATGAGATAGCAAAAAAAAAAAAAAATTTCATCACTGTTTTTTTTTTTCGTATGTCTTACCTCAGTGACACTAGGGACATTTACTCCTATGCTCACTATTTGCAAATATTCATTGAGAGAACAAAAACAAAAACAAAACAAACCGAAATAATTTTTTTCAAATATAACAAAAATCAATAGTCTAGTTGCATCATGAGAAAAAAATTTTATTTGATAAGTACGATGACAATATGAAAGCAACTTCTGTCTTGTTTTGATGAAGTAATATCCTTAGGGGGTGGTGGGTACTAGGAGCAATCATCCTTCTCTTTCGCCAAATTCTAGATCTGCCATTGAATTATTGTATTTGTTTTTATAAAATAAAAAACAAACTGTTCATCTAAACAAATATTGTTTATCGATTAGAATAATCGTTTTGTTTTTTTTCTTCTTTTTCTATTGAACCAATCCAAATATGATCCGAAAGAAATAAGTGTCATCAACTCATATCAGGCGAGAAAAAGATGATAGATGATCAAATTTCATATACACACAATCTTGCTAAATGATCATAATCATCTTTCGATTCATTGGATACATTTGTTTAGCAGAATGAAAATATATCTCCTGTGCATATGATCAATAATAATAGAAACTACGTGCTATCAAAAATCGTCGTTCTATAATAATAATAATAATGTTCAATTCTTTTTTGTTTCTAGCTGATTATTCATTTAATGATAACAGTTCAAGTCAAAGTTATGGAGAAGTTAATCAACTTGGTGGTGTTTTTGTCAATGGACGACCATTACCAACACCAATTCGTTTACGAATTGTTGAAATGGCTAATTTAGGAGTACGTCCATGTGATATTAGTCGTCGTTTAAAAGTTTCACATGGATGTGTTAGTAAAATTCTTGCTCGTTATCATGAAACAGGTAAGTTGTTTTTGAACGAACTATTTAGTATTTTTGATTTTGTTATTTTTTGTTTTGTTTTTGTTGGAGGTTCTGTATTACCAGGTGCTATTGGTGGCAGTAAACCACGTGTAACAACACCACGTGTTGTTGGTCGTATACGTGATTATAAAGTTAAAGATCCTGGCATGTTTGCATGGGAAATACGTGAAAAATTATTATTAGATAATGTATGCGATAAATTTAATGTACCATCAGTATCATCAATTTCACGTATTTTACGTAATAAAATTGGTCCTTTATCACAACCATGTAATGGAATTGGAGAAGGAAATAGTGAACATAGTGATTCAAATTCTTCCCCACCTGTTCCATCAACATCATCATTTGTATCAACTACAATACCTTCATCTACAGTATCAATAACAAAACATGAGCTTTCACCCATTAATACACCATCAACTTTGTCATCATCTGGATCAATATGTAAAATAGAACCACCAGCATGGTTACCTTATGATCAAGTATCAACATCACATCATCATCATCGTTATCTTTATCCAACTGTATCGTATCATTCAACATTTCAACAACAATTTGAATCAGCTATAAAATCACCTTATACAGGAGGAAATTCTATTGTATCTAATTCAGAAAGTCCATTTTTACATACACCTCATTATCATCAACAAAATTATCATCATCATCATCATCATCAACAACAACAGAATACATCTATTAATAATACAGCGAATTATGCATCGTTTTTTAATCCTTTTCCCTATGCGCAAACAAGTAATTTTGCTGTTGCAACGCCATATTATTCATCGTCTTATGGTTTACCGTTGACACCACAAGCTTCGTAACAAAAAAAAAAGACAAAAGACAGTTTTTCTGCATTGTTTTCTCTTTTTTTCTGTATTGACAAATTTTGTGTGTATGCGTGTTTTCTTCTTTAGCAAAAAAAAAAATAATAATAACAAAAAGCAATCGAATGAAGAAAATATTTATTATTATTTTATTTTGTGTTCCAGCTAGCAGACATTTATATATATATATGAGTAAATTGTGACTTTTTAGTACAAATGTTGCGAAAAAATGAAACATTTTTGAGTAGCACATTTGATTATATATTTTTGTCTATGTTGTATAGCAAAACTCACGATAAATTTTGTGGTACAGTTTGAATATATCCGGAATAGTAAAAGCTAGAACATTGAAATTATTATCGCTAATATAACTTTTTTGAATTCTTCTATTCAATCTGCAAGTTTGAATGAAATCGGAAGAATTCATTTTATCAGACAAGCGTCTTATTTACATATGTCATGCTTAAAAATGTCATCGTTTTTTTCTTCTATCTGTCAATCCTGTAATTTGATGTTGATGATTATGAAGGAAGTAGAAAAAATCTTGCAATTCATTCATATATATTTTAATGTAAAATGTCTTTTTAAAATTTCAATACATGAATAATGTTTTCTATATTATTAAATGATTTGTAAATAAACATTGATTTCTTTTGTTTTTGTCAGATAAGATTCTTTCAATTTATGTGATTGACAGTAGTCTATGGTGATTGTATCTGTTGAATATGATCGGTAGTAAACAGGTGAATATAAATTTTCATCGATAAGTGTGAAAAATCAAAGTCATTAATCTCCGATATAGTGATCTATCAGTTGTTGTCTAATGGCACAATATGTTTGTTAAAAGGGCAAACATTTATCGTTCAGTTGATGAGAAAACAAAAAGCAATGCAGATATTACGCGATGATAGTCATTAAGGAAAAAAAACAACGAAGTCATTAATCTAATTTAGAATTGTATTTAAATGTACAAACAAACAAAAAAAGAATTAACTTCTTCACCTGTTGAAAATCATATCTTATTTCATTGATAAATGGAAGTGTTAAGGAAATTGTAATTTATTCTTTGAAACAGATATGTAAAAAACAAAGCCAAAAAAAAAAATAAAGCGAAACAGATGAAATGGACAGCACATGATTTGTATTGGAATAAATTATGTATACATCACGTGTATGATTGAAAAATTGACTGACACTCTTCGTATATGTGTCTTTCCATTGATTCTGTCAGTTACGAAAATTATCGTCGAACTAAAATTACGAAAACGACAGCAATAAAGATTAGATTTGAAAAATTTAGATACTAAATTCATGATGAAGCGTCTTCAACTGTCGGATGTTAATGAATAAAATATTTCAAAAAATGATTGTACGTTTAAAGCAATTTTACAAGTCAAATTTATGTCATTCAATTATTGACCTGAAAACTTGCTGGAGATCGAAAATTCATGAAAAATCGGTCAATAACTTTAGAAGAACAAATGAAAGGAGAGAATCGTTTTGGGCTTTCATTAAAGGTATCGACTTCTACAGATGAGAAGAATCTCCGAAAGTTGTGAACATTTCTTAATTATATCATAGTCAATAACGTTTTAAGTCAATGTCACTTTCTCATGAATAATAAAATAACTTAAAGTTACAGTTATTTTGCTTCTGAATTAGAATTCTAATAATCATATAATATGATTACCCTCAGATATAATTGTTTCTGGTGCTCGTCGTACAATAGTTCTTGTACGTCGTTGAGGCGAACCTTCATCTGGATATCTACTACGAACAGTTCGATATCTTGTTGTATATGATGGACGACGTACAAGTTCCAATCTATATTATGAAACTTATTAAATATATTTAGTATAAATCTATTAATACGAACATTTCATCATCAGGTTCATTTCCATAAGTTCTAATAATACGACGATTTGTTGGTGGACTTAACTAATGAAAATGAGAATAAATATTAATTTATATAGATACAAATAAAAAAGTTTTTACTCGTTGAACTGGATGATCATCGTCAACAACAATAACACGTTTACCATTCGATTGACCATACTGTTGTCGATCACGTTGATGTAATTGTCGTGCAAGTTTTTCATTTTCACGTGTTAAAATTTCATGATGACTTCGAATTTTTTGTGTTGTCATACCATTCAATCGACCACTAATTAAACCAGAAAAATTTTTATAATACAAAAATAAAAACAAAACACCGTAAAACATTTACTGAGTATCTTGTCGTTCGATTGCATCACTACTTCCTGATGAACGTATGGATGTTTGTGAACCTAATTTTATATAAATTATAATCAATTAATTAGTTAATTTTGATTCAATTTTGTTTTTTTACCTAAATCATGGTTTCGATTCTTTATTCTAGGTAGATTATTATTTGGTTGACCTCCTAATTTTTGTTTCAATTCATAATTTTCATCTTTTAATTTACGAACTTCAAGTTTTAAACGACTAATAACATTTTCTTTTGAATCTGTTTTTATTAGTGGAACATTTTCAATATTTTTTGCACGATTTGCATAACGTAATGTACTCAAACTTTCATTTTCACATAAGATTGATGGTGAAACACAAGCTATCTAGAAAAACAAAAAGAATTAACTTTATAATTTTATTGATAATTAGATATACCATTAATGTTATACCATGTCCACCTAAACTATCTGCTAAAAGTCGAGTTAACTTTGATTCACGATAGGGTACATGACCATTTAACTTGTTAGGATCACTTAAGGCCGAAATACATGTTCCTAGCAAAATAGTTTTTATTTATTTTTAAATAGAATATAGATATTTCTTGTTTTCGTTACCAAGTGTAAGTAAACTTTTATTGATATTATTTGTTTCGACAAGTTGTTTACCTTTTGAATGACTTACTTTTACTTTTTCACTACCTAAAAAAACGACAAAATTGTAAAAAATTTCACTTGCTTCAGGGCAATCGTACATAGTAGGATATATATGAAAAGCTAATTTCATCATGGATATAAAAGTAGAGATGTAACAAACTCGAGACTTTAGCTATTTCCAGAAATAGAACAACTTTGCTTTTATTGTTGTAAATGAAAATTCTTGAAACAGTTCAGTTTTATTAGAAAGAATTAATACAAAATTCCAAACAATTTGTATAGATTTATTACACATCTAGTTGGTACTCAGAATCTCTTATTTGTTTCTAAAACATCATCCAACAGTTCTATATGTTATGTACGAGAAAAGTATACGTTCACATTCTTACTCTCTGATAAATTTTCTACAAAAACAAGATGTGATAATAGTTCTTATGAAGAGAGCTGAACCGAAAATTGTATCTCAACATATAAGACTAGTCGATTTTTTTAATCTTAAATGACATTTACCAGCTAAATCGACAAAAGTTAATTTTCCTTGTCGTGTCATTTGTTCTTGTGGGTCATCATACTCTTGTAAATCTTGTTCAATTTGTATTGATAGCATAGCATGACTACGACTTGACATATCATTAAGATGATGTGAAGCCATAGCTCGATTTAATTCACCTATATTAATAACAAATAATCTATGAAATATTATTTTTTGTTTACTTATTCATTTATACCTTCTTCAAGTATAGTTAATAATTCATCTATTGTTTCAATATATGTTTGATAAAGATTTTCAACATAAAATCCATCTTCAATTGAACCACGTACTTGTAAATTATCTGGATTTTCAGGACGAATTAAATCACGAATCTAATTTAAAATTTTCTTTTTAATGAAAGACAAAAAAACAAAGATTTCTTAAATAATTATACTTGTTCATTATATATTTCACAATAAGCTACACGAATAAAATATGGAGTATTTGTTTCTTGTGTTTTTTCTCGTAATCTTTGAAATAAATAATTTATCGCACGTGGTGCTATACCAAAATTTTTTGCACGATAATTTTCATCCATGCGAAACTATGAATAAATATAAGTAAATTTCTATATTTATATATATATAAACAACACATACAATAGCAGCACCTCCTGGACCAACCATCGTATGTGTTTTTCCACTACCTGTTTGACCATATGCAAAACAAGTTGCAACATATCTAAATATTTTCAACGAAAATTAAATATGTTTTTAAATATTATACAGTATAAGATACCCTTCAATAGCTAAGTCAACCAAACGTTTAATGCCACTATAACGAAATACTTCTTCTTGTGTTGATCTTTCATCAAATACACTGTCAAAAGTAAATCGACGGCTATGTTGACCTCCTTCGACCTATTTTATTAAAATATTTTCTTTATATTAAAATTAACGAACAAGAAAAAACATACGATAATAGAAGTTTCACTTTCACAGCGCAACACTGTTTGTGGCTCTTTCTGATTTTCTAGTTCGCGCTCGTTCAGCGGTCGAATACTAAAACAAAAAAACAATTATTACATGCAAAAACACTAATTAAACCGAACTACTTACCGAACAATAACACGTATACGATCTTTTTCAGGGACAATCGAATCTGTTGCTTCATTTCGAAAGATACTAAATAAAAAAAAAATAGACATAACTTTTATTGTTAGTTCTTTTTATCAATCACTTCTGTAATCATAAAAATGATGTAAATATTTATCGAATCAAAAAATATTCTATTGCTTAAATATTTCTATCATAAGAGGATAGACGTTTCATGAGTTTATATATACCTATCACTAGATGAAAAACTTTTTTCAGTAACTGTCCAATTAGTGACTGATGAATTAGTCGAGTCTGTTTGAATATCACGACTAATATTGTTATTATGCGATGGTGGAATTCCAATAATTTTAATTGTAGGTATCGTGTTAGATGTTTTCATTCGTGTTAATGCACCATTATTAGTAGGATTAGTTTCTCTGACATGTATACGTTCTGGTACGTCCGGCTCAGATGGTGATGGTTCAGTAATTATTATTTTAATATCATTATTTGATGGAATTTCAATATGGGAAATATTCGAAGAAGACGAATATAATGGATGCCCTTGTATAGAATATGTCTCAATCTGTGACTTGGGCATTTAACGTTGTTTTTTCTTTATAGGAAATGAGTCGGAATAGAAAAAATATTTTTCAACACTTATTTTTTCTCTACGAGTTACTCAGACGTTATGCTATAATAACAATTCAGTTTTCTTTTTCCTGCTTCATGAATTGCTCTTGATAATTATTGATCAATGTTAATTTTAATCGTTTGCTAATATAAGAGAAAAAAATCATTCTAGAAACCCATCTTTAATAAAACAAATCTTCAAGGTTTTCATGGATAATAATAAATTCAAATGATTTTAGCATAAAAGGAAATTTCCAAATAACATTTTTTTTCTTGTCATGACTATGAAACAGAAACCTTTTTTTTTTTTATTGAACCATTGATGTAAATAAAAGTAGTATGATTGCATTTAATTTACTTTGACAGAAGACTATTCATAGGAAATTCCAAAGTGGCCTATGGCAACGAAGTGGAAGTTAATTCATAATAATAACGCTATTTTTTTTTTCCTCAACTCATAGTTTGCCGATCAATAAGTAGATGTTAGCTCGATAAGAAAAGAAAACAGTCGTTTTTCAAACGACGCAAAAAAAGAATTGAGTCAAATGATAGATGTAAAACAAAACAAAAAAAGTATATCAATTCTAATTTATGCATAAAAATCATATTTCTTTTGTTTAGTTAAATAAATATAACAACAATGGACTTATTAGTAAACTCACGTTCTCTGTACTGGAGCAGAATTATTCGGTTCATGTTCATCATAGTACTGTGTCGATGACTGTTCATATTCTTCAGGTTTCTGTGGATCTTGTACATATTCATAACCACCATTCGGTAGTGATTTTGGATAATATGGATAATAAACATATTCATCATATTCATCGTTTTCTGGTGCTGATTGTTGCTCTTGCTGAGCAGCAGCTCGTTTCGATGAAGTCGCCATTTTACTTTCGATGTACTCTTATAACTTTATTAAATCACCATGTGTATGTGCATATATGTCTTTCTCTCTTTTTTTTTATACTGCTGCCATAACAAATATATGTTTATACATGATTCTTTACAAACGAAAAATTCAACCAGCTTTTTCTCTCATTTTTCAGTCGTTTTTTTTTTTCTTTTATGTTGTTCATAAAATAAACTCGATTGGAAAAAAAACTGAAAGGAACGAGTAATAGAGGATGACGAAGAAAAAATAAAATAAGAGCATTCGAATTGTTTGTGAAAAAGAAGCCTTCGCTTTAAAAAAGTTGTTGTTTATATAAAAAACGAAATTACTTTTTAAAGAATAAACACTGTCAAATGAGGTGAAACAAACTTTACATAGCAAAACATTGTAATGGCTGCATGGATGAGAAAAAAAGAAAGTAACCGGGCTTGGCCGGGGATTGAACCCGGGACCTCTCGCACCCTAAGCGAGAATCATACCACTAGACCACCAAGCCATGCTCTTGTTTGATACGATATTGTTCAATATGCAAACAAAACTAATGAAGCTGGCAGCAACAAATTCTAATTTTTCTTCCATTTTATTACTCAGTAGATTAATAGCTACAGAAAAAAATGAAATAGTTAATAAAATTTCAAAGTTTCTATGATCATTTTCTTTTTTCAATCAGTTCACTATATTCATGTATTTATTTAGCATTAGAACTGAACAAACAGTTCATCTAAACAGAATAAAGAAGAGATACATAAAAGTAAATAAACATATGTTCAAACATAAAAACCACAGAGAGTAAAAGAAAAGAAAAAAAAACAACTATTTATTGAGAATATATCCAGCATTTTAAATGCCATTATAATTTTTAACATACATAATTTTTAACGTTGTCCAGATCCTGGAAGTGTATTCGATTTACGTCGAATAGAAACATTCGATAATACAGATGATATTGATTTTGTCGATGAAATTTGTGATTCTTTAGATGAAATTTTTATTTGAGCTTTTCTATCACGTAGCCAAGCTCGTACATTAAATTTTTTCATTAATATCGATGAAGACAAACGTTGATTATTTCCTAATATTTTTGAATTTGATAAAATTTTATATTTTAATCGAAATTGTAATGGTGATAATTTTTCTAATTGATTTGTAATACATTCAAATAAATCATTATTAGTATTAACAAGTAAAAATGCTGATGATTCATAATATGTATTTAATAATTTACGATTAGAAATAAAATGTGTTAACCATGAAGCAAGTTCATGAAGACTAGAACAAAAAAAAAAGAAAAAGAAAAACTAACGAATACATTTTTTAATTTGGGTTTTTATTTTTTACTTGAGTAAATGATATATAAATGAATTAAATTTTTCAATCCAATCTATTGTAGATGGTATGTCAAGTTGTGCTTTCATTTTAGCTTCATTAAATCGACTCGTTATTGGCGTTAATAATTCAATTACACGCCATAAATTCATCTTTTTTGAAAATAAAGAACCAGAATATTGTCGTAAACCATCGTCAAGTATTTCGCGTAATAATGAACATAAATCTTGACGAAGTATTCGATCTAATTCATAATTTATTTGATTATTTAAATAATAAGACTAAAAATAAAAGAAATAGTACAAAAGAAGAAAAATAATAGATTCTACCTTTGGATCACCACATTTTATTTCTAATATATGAAGAATTGTATTTGAAAATGCATCAATTAAATATTTATCAGTTGTATTTTTTAATGGAAATCGTTTTGTTAGATTTGTTGGTACATTTTCAATAAAATTTATCAATTGATCTTCATTTTTATCATCATCAGATAGATTAAATTCATTTGGTGGACTATCAATTAAATATTCTTGTGGTATTAAATCACAATAATCTAAAAAACTGAAACTTTAAAACACAAATAACAATGAAAGATTTATATTCAATACCTTCATATGGATATTTGGGACTTGTTGACGATGTAATAAGTCGTCGAACAATTTCATCACAAAAACTAACATTTTTCTTCGTTTGAAGATCATGTTCAGATAAAGTACAAGTTTTATTTCTTGTTCGAATTTTTAATAAAAGATTTTGTTTATGTGATGACGTAGTTGATACTGAAGAATGTCTAGTTTTTAATGTATCATTTTCATTATGAACACATCGATTAGGTAATGAAATTATATCTTCAGAAACACCAACAGCACGAACATTTGCTGTTGACGATGCATTTGTTGATTGCTCAGTTTTAGCGCGTTTTAGACATGATTTAAGAGGATACGGAGATGAACGTGTTTGAATATGATGTGGCTGATTCGTTGAACTATTACTAAAATAACCACTACTTGATATACTTGAGCATGTCGATGAGAATGCTTCAGTTTCTTCTGTAGACATTTTAGATGGGCAAATTTTAAGATTTTGCATACGTTTAGTTTCTTTATGTTTTTGAATTGTTGATAATGATGGATACAATGTTTTAGTTTGATTAGGACCATTAATACTAAAATAGAAAATCGTATATGTAGCCTTTTTTGTTAATGATAATGGTTCCGACAATGTGCTTTTCATTGCTGTACAAAATTGATTTGTTACTGTTAATAATGATGGTGGATTTTCTTTAGCATAATATGTAAGAAAATCAAGATTCGGTAATGAATGATGAGATGTAGAAGATGAATGAGTAGGATTGTTCAATAGGTGATTAACATTTTTCGAATGAGTAACGATAAAATTATCTTTTTCAGAAAGACTAATTGATGTTTGAAGACATTGATCAACACTATTTTTAGATTGTTCTTGTTTAATGGAATTTGAACATAATGATGATGATGATGATGAAGATGATGATGTTAATGAATCACATATACTTTTATCACTAAAATTTTCATATAAATGACATGGATGTTGTTGAGATTTTGTACGTTGAAATAAATGATATAATTTTAATGGATTAGATGCATTATGATCCTTATTAGATGTATTTCTTGATGATAAATAACTATGATTCATAGATTTTGTTTTTATTTCATGCCATGATGTTTGAGGTCGATCTGATAATGATGTTGTACTATCTGAATTGAAATGCATTGACCATTGAGAAAGATTTTTTTCTTGACAAGTATTTTGTTGATTATGTTCAAAGGCAAGATAATGACAATTATAATTTTCATACAAATCCCAATGGAAACCTTCATATTGACTATTATGAAATGGTGATAGATTTTTTTGATAATGACTTCCATATGATGAAAATATTGATCGATGACCACTAAGCCAAAGCTCATCATCATCATCGTCAGCATCATCAGGATTATCAACAGATGATTGATATGCATGAGATTCTTTTTGTGCCATTGATAAATCAACAGTTTTTAAATGATTATCAATTGAATCAAGTAATTGAGAAACTAATGTTGTTTCATAATGTTCATTGAACATAAAATCAGCTATGCAAAAAAAGAAAATATTACATTACTCATTTTCTTCTTTTCTTTTTTTTGTGTTCAAAATTTCAATGTTAATGATGATATGCTTGACAAATATAATCGAAAATGATAAATCTTATTATAAACAAGTCAAAATAATAGAAAAAAAAGATACAAGAATTTATTATAATGTTTAGATAATAAAGTATAAGATTTGACTTGTTATTTTTGTTCTTGTCAATAAAAATAAATGTAAAGATCGAGTACATAAGTGATGATAGAAAGCAAAGACGGATATGCAAGGCTTTTCATGATGACATTGACTTTTCTTTCGATGACGAATAATGAAAGAGATGAGAAAGGCGAACCGAAAGATGATGAGAATTAATGATGAGCCTGCAGATGTTTTCTCAAATAGTTATTTTGACAAATGTAAACCTTGAAATGCTTGACTACACCCAGACACATACAGAATGAGAAAAAAATGATTAAAAAAAGATATACTTAATAAAACATGCTTTTTCTATTTACTTAGTTATATATACTTCGATAATCATACTAACACTGTATTGCTCTTTTAGAAATACAAGACTAAATACTTAAATTAAATGATCAGTCATAGACATACATTTATTCATGCGCACGCTAAATATACAGTTCAAGCGTCTTTTTTTTATTCTTTATTACTACTCCTGTCAAATATGAACCATTACTATCAAACATATATTTTCGTATGATAGATAAATCATATTCGTATATGATTTACATTTGTTTATACATCTAACACCAAGGATAAAAGACAAAGAGTTCCCGTATGTATGTGTAGATGAACGATCTTTAACTTTTTCTACTGAAATATTTTCATTTATTTCTTTGTTTTAGCATTAAGAGACATTTTTCTAGACAACTATATAATCAAAAAAGAAAAAAAAAAATTCTTAATTACTTAAACGAACTTTCTTATTTTAATTGACTGATCTCGATAAGTGTGAAACAGAACAGCTGCGAATCTAACGACGATGTATATATACATTCAATTTATATTCGTCTATTATAATTAATAGAGAGAAACGAGAAAGAAAGCTTCTATAAGAGTCGCCACCTGGTACTGTCTGGTTACACAATTGAGTACATTTGTTAAATAGAAGAAGAAAGAACTTACTGATTGTCTTCTATTAATCTATATGAATGACATTAAACTGTAGCATATATCATCTGAGGTCAAACATAGAAAAAAATTGACATGATCAATTGCTTCTATATGAGTATATATCTTCTTGTCAATGCTTGGTTCTTTTTGACTACGATGAAATATTTAGGGTGTGCACGTTGTTTCTAACCACATACAATAGAAAGAGAAACAGTGGTAGGAGGGGGAAAAAAAGGGAAAAACGAGGAAGCGAAGAAAAATCGACATTAGTACCAGTAACACATCATCCGTGCTTTAGCCGCTTGATTCAATCAAGAGACAATCTATTATGTGTTCTCTTCTTTTTCTTTTCTCACTTCTTCGTACGGCCACTAATAGGTTTATCTTAACCCATTCTTTCTTTTCTTTCTTTACGATAAATTTGGATCGGATGTCCGGCAACACATTCTTATACTTTGGTGTGAGGCCTTTTGTAACTCATCTATCGAAAATGATGCTGAGAATATTGTTGTTGAATCATCTTTCTCTTTACTTAAATCTGTTATTTCATAAGAGATGAAGAAGAAGAAAAGAACAAATATGCATCTATCTTCTTGTCTGTCTAGAATAAACAGACAGGAAATCGAGTCCATTAATCGCTAGTATTTCTTCAATAACCAATGTATCACTTGTTATATTATATAAATGGACACATGTGTTAATTCAAAGAAGAAAAGTCGTATGATGATAATCTTACTTGAATGATTTTCAAGATATTCTGTTAACATGTGTATGAATGTCAAATGAAATATGATATTAAGTTTCAATCTTTTTTTTTTCTATCCACCATTTGCAAGGTTCTTCTATTCAGCTTGACCTCATTTCTTTTTCATTCACCTGCTGTGTTAATGAATCAGTAATAGCAGGAACAAAATAAACCATTAGACACGATGATACAGGTTGAACGTATATTCAAAGAAATAAAAGTAGTATGAAATGAATATTCATTTCATTTCTATTCATTATGAAAATAAACAATCAATTTCTCAAGTGAAATAGACATTAACCAAATATTGATTCATATTTTTTTCAGAATAAAAACACAAACTACAATAATTATTATCATCATCATCATCATCATCATTAGTTTTCAGATCATGATTAACAAATATACAAATAAAAGAAACTATGGAATAACCGCTGCGTTCGATCTGCCATCGTTTAAATTGTATTTTGCTCGAATTTGATCACGTATTGCTTGACGTTCTGTTTCAGCCTGATCAAATTGATGCCGTTTTTCAGTCTTTTGTCTTTCATGTTCTGCTTCTTCTCGTGCATATGCTTTTCGTCGTGACCATTTGGCACATTGTTCACACTGTCGACATAAACAACAAATCTAAAAAATATAAAATAAAATAATTAAAAAAAAGAAAAAAAAACTAAAAATAATTTTATTCAATTACTTACCAATATGATCACAATAATTACAACAACAACTACTGCAATCACTATTATTGCAATCAGAGCATCTGGACTCAATGTAACCATTTTGAATAAGAAAAAATAATATGATCTAAAATCTTAAAAAAGTTTTTTAATAGAAATGTTTCATTATTATCTCTACGATTTTGTTTAAAGAAAAACAAGTAACAGAAAAACTCTGACTGTGTTCATGACTCATATTTTGTAGATATAAGGAAAACATAGATTAAGAATTTTCTCAAGGTTGTATATTTCTCATATTAATAGTGTCAATTTATCCGACAAAAATAACGTTCATATTAAGTCTAAAAAAAAAGTTTTCTTTGTTGTATGAGAAATAAATTTGTCGTCATTTGTTTCTACTTACTCACGCCAAATGGCTACCTGACAACAGAGCTTTCAAATAAAAGAATAATTTTTTTTTTTCATTTCTACTTCCTTAGCGTTTTTTTTCTTGTTCTTTAGAAAAGAAAAGCAGAAAGTCTCTCATTACTATTATGATGAAAATATTTTTCAACATTAAGAAGATGACTCATCAATCGACTCATACTCAAAAAAAAAAAAGGAGACATGACAAGCTGCACTACACAGTATTTGACCAATGAATCGAATAAGACTGTGTAATCATGTAGAAGCAGAGTTGAGAAGGATACGTTTTTTTGTTCTTAATAAAAAAATTTGAATCACAAATGAAATATTGACATCAGACAAACAAATGATTATATGCTTCCTTTTGGTCAATATATAAGTAGAAAAAAAATTTATCGAAGAAGTTTATGAAAATCTGCGTTTACTAGAATTGAATGGAAATATTTCAATATATGAATTTTGTTGATGATACGATTAGAAGAAAAGACTTTCATTAACTTGTCACATGATAATACATATGTATCAAGTGATTCTGAACATCCTTGTAAAGAAATTATGAATGAAGAAGTTTTATAAACAATTCTTATGATATCTTGTAATTAATTAGGATCATCTTATCCTATTGAAAACAAGGCCAATAGTCTAGACCATATTACATATTAATATTTATGAAAAATTTACTATAATACAATGAAAACTCTCGATTCCACAGAAAAGATATAATTAAAGACATCATAAATAAAATGAATCAAGATTGAGAGCTTTGCAAATATAATAATTAATTATTTCTTCTAGTTTTTATTCATGTACAAGGATAAATTATATCATGGATTCTGTTTTAATTAGTCGAATCTTTGAGTAACTTTCTTATATAGATATGTGATATGTAGATAAAATTTTTGTTCAAGTTAAGTACTTCAGACTGTTACGATACGTAATTGCACTCTATTCCTATGAAATTAAATAAACGATCTTATATGTCAAATCAAGTTCAGTAGCTTTGGGAAATTATTGGGATTCTTCTATAAATTAGGTTATGTGTGTTACTATCAAACGAAAGAAACTAGAGAGAAGACAGGCATCTAGCCGATGACGATGGTGAGAACAACATTTAGGACAGTCAATCTGCTGAAGGTCTAGGCTGACTCTTCAGGACTATGGCTTTTTTTTGGTGCAGTTAAAATGTATTATATACTATCAATAGATAAGTTCCGATAAATCTGGGTAGTCTCTCATTAACTGCATCAAATTTGAGAAATTTGATGATCAGTTGTTTAAGTATTATATGTCGGAAACTAGTTGATTTATTTATATCTTGAATCATCTCTGTGCTAGATTACATAAAGAGTAATGTTTTTATAACAAAGTCGACATGGTATCCGCAATGACCGATTTTGAGTTAATTTTTCTAATAATTACATATCCATACTGTTATCCAAGGATGTTTGATTTTTTTCCTTCTAATATGTACAAACCAATGACTTCAAGCGTATGCACAATTTACTATCCGTTGATTATGTGAACGAAGAGAAGCGAGCAAATGAGTAGTCATTGCGATAGTCAAAGTGTGAGTGTAGAATATATGGCGCTTCACATTAGATTCAGACTTGTACCCACATTCATACACTACTTTCTTCCAAATGATCAGCTAAAAGTTAATCCTCACAGAAGAAAAACGTTAATTAGAAAATATTATTTATGTAATCAACAAGCTGTAAATTTTGTAAGTCGACTTCAAGACATTTCGTCTTATCTTCAATATTTTATTTTGGCACAATGCTTTTCGGTTCTCTTTGTTCATTTAATTAAATACTAAAGATGTTTGCAGAAAAAAAACAATCTCATACTGCTGATATTTCCAATTTTTTTTTCTTAGTTACAATTTGAATATTTTATTGATCATTTCGATTGATGACTCTTCGATTTGTTGCAATGAATGGAATTAAAGTTGATCTTTCTTTTGTATCACGAACAATAGCTTTGGCAATTAACGTTGCTGTTTGATTAAGTTTCAATTGTTGAATATAATCTCGAATATCTTCATCGACAGCTTTGTATTGTCCAATTGACGATTATTCATGTCAGATTTGATATCATGAAAATCAAACAATTCATTTTTTTAAACACATCAATTACTTTTCTTAGTAGTTCGTTGATATTTTGTACCCACACTTTTGATGCTTAACAGTGAAAGTAACCTTAAAGTAAATAACAATGAAAACACGATTGAATATGATTTCAACGATAATAGTAAAATTATGAATTCTCTTAATAATATTTTCAAAGAAATAATCTACTTCTTTCGTTGAAATAAAGAGACTGTTTGAACATAGTTCTCATTCATTTTATTCGTATACAATGGCTGTAATTTTGTTTTAACATACTCTATTGTTAAACACAAGACTTTAATTGTTTCAATGAGAAATATGTTTAAGCTACATCCACATTCTTCATTTTTACTGGCAAGGTTGTTCGGTTCATTGTTTTCATTTAAAATTATTGCAATTGACATATTTCCAGTCGGTTTGTGGATTAATTTTTTTTGCATCTGAATTAATAGACAATTATCTGGGATTTTTTTTGAGATAATTGAATGATAAAGAAAACAAGAAATGTCTTGAAGCAAGAATTCAATCATGCTTGGATACCAACGTGGAAATATATTTCACTCCAAACTAACTAAAATTTTCTCATGTTTATGCAAATTGATTCTCAATAATAAAATATCCTATGTTTTCTATTCAGTTTTATAGCCATTTTTCTTTTCTAACTGACGAGCTTTTAGAACAGAATCGTATCATTTTTTGTTTGTTTTTGTTTGCATAAAACAAGTACAGCGTGATCTAACAGATAGACCATAATCAATGGCTGCTTTTGCCAGTCATCTTTTCGTTACATAATACAGTTTGTTTTTTGCAAAACAATAACCTCATTAACTTAATTCTCATATCTCAATGATGAAATATTTTTGTTTTTTTGTTGTTGTTTTTTATGTCAAACATTAACGTTCACGATAAAATAATTCTAAAAACTCCCTACTGTGAACTTTGATTCATTATTGAGTTTATTCTTTTGTGTTTTTCTTTGGTGAATAAAACAACAGTATAGTAATAAAAAAAAAACAACATACACAAATATTTTATGATATTGCATTTAGTTCATATGATTGTTTAAATTCTTAATAAACATGAACCATTCCATAAAGAAATGTCCAAAAAAGTACATAAGTAAGTAAACCATTAAAAAATCCATAAATAAATATGTGATTTAAACTAGTGAAAAATTTTCGATGTTCATTTCTAATATACAAATAAATGAGAAAACTAAGAAAAAACATTGAAAATGCATAAAAAATAAATCCTTTATATGATGTTAAACCAAGAATACCAGCTACACAACCGGATAAGGCACTAACAGATGTACGACATTGTTCAAGACTATTTTCATTAAAACGAACAGCTACTTCACTATATAAAACAGGTTCAATATTTCGAACATTATTTTCTTTTGAGGATGATGATGATGATTTTGAAGATGTGTTTGAACGAGAATTAGTCGTTGTACGACGAATTTGCATTTCATTATTAGTCGACATGATTTCTTTCAATTATAAGAATTGAAAATACATATACATCTAAAAACACATAAAAGGAGAAAAAAGAATGCTTTGTTTTCGAGAATATCATAGCTATAATGAACAATGACAGACAATAGACATCCATTGAAATATAAAAACAAAATACAAGAGAATAAACAAGGAGTATTAAAAGTAGTCAATTATTTAAAAAGTGCTTAAGAAGCTGTACGTTTATATATATAAAGATAAGCTAAATCTTTTGGGGGATGTTCAGAAAGTGCAACAGTTTCGTCATTAAATATAACCCATCGACCATCTTTATAGATATGTGCAACATAGTGACCACATGATGTATTATTACCAATGTGTGAAATGAATGCAACAAGACGATATTTACCATGACCATCACGATAATAAGAAGTCATTGAAGGTGAATGTATAGATGGTGAAGATTGAGGTAAAGATTCAATAAGTCTATGTAGTGTTGAATCATTTTCAGCATTACTAGATGCCCAATCAACAGCTGCTTCGACATTATTATTTGTCATTTCTAATGCGCGAATACTGTGTGCATGAGAAAAACCCATTGAAATAAGTATAGCAATGTTTTCTTCATCTACCTATAGTCAATATAGAAAATGAAAAGTTAACTTTGATTTTTCTTTTAAATATTAAACTTACAGTTGATGTTGATGATTTATTTGTTGCTTGATATGGTGTATCAAAATCAGGATCTGATTGATGTTCGAATACCCAATTCATTGCTGCTTCGATATTATTATTTCCCGTATTAATTAATGCTTTCTTACAACCTTCAGCTGAAAAACCCATACTAACAAGTTGTTCTAAAAGAACTTCATTGATTTGTGAATCTGAAGCTGGCGTGACTTTTTCCTCATCTAAATAATCACAAAAATGTCGAAGAAAACAGAAAAAAATAAAGTTTTTTTTTCGATCCTACCATCTGGCATACATGTTTCACCATGTTGTACACCAGTTGCACGTAATGAATTAAGATCAATGTCATCAGGTATTTCCATTGATACGTCAATTTTTCTTGGTGTCCAATCATCATTAAATGTATATTTTTTTAATTGAATAAGAAGATAATCAGGAAATGTTAAAAATCGTTGTGTTTTTCGAATAACGACTTTTGGTTGATTTCGATTTATTTTAAAATCTTCAATTACTTCTGGTTCAGCCCATCGAGCAATAGCTTGTGTAAGTGGAATAATCGGACGTACAACTGGTAAATCATTTGTTTTAAGTCCCTGTTTTTCCATATCTTCTTTTGTTTTATTATAATGAAGAACTTCATGCATATTTTTAGAAGCATCTAATGGAATATTCATTCGAAACATAGTATCATTTCGAGTTAAATATCGAACTTGAGTTGTTTCGGGACAGTAAAGACGTTCTTCTAATTGAAATTGAAAACATGTACTTGGATCAAGTGATGCATCAGGTGTTGGATCATTTAAACAATGTTTATGTACTTGTTCAAGAAAATATTCTAAAAATTCTGCAGCGTCTTGTTGTTGTTTAGTACCAAATTCTGGATGACCATGACCAATTAATGAACGAAACATTTGTGGTCGAATAACTGATGGTGGTCTAAATGATAAATCACTGTCAGCAGGCATGTCTCGTGAATAAAGACCAGATAATAAACCAAACGCTAATTTAGCTGTTTGTCCATTAAAATCATTTACTGGATCTTTAGCATGATCAAAATAAAATTCACAATTTTTATAATATTTTTCTTGAAAATCTTTTATTGTAAATAAAACTTGCATTACAGAATTCATATAACATGAATTTCCTAAATTTCTCATCCCGGTATAGCCTAAAAAAAAGATCAAAGTCATAAGAAAAAAAACTACTTGATATTTACAAAAGAACACAAAAGTCCTTTAACCGAAGAAGAAATCATTTTTGTCATATTTTGATCAAATAAGCTGATGTATAAGAATCTTTTTGATACATTACGAATGATTTCGACATAGAAATGCAGTCTTTTTCTATTGCTTTCGACGAAGAATTCCGCAAGTAATCGAGAAAGACTGCATATCTATGTCGAAATCAATATAGTCATGCATGAAAACGCTTCTTTTCAATATTTTCCTTAAGAATATAAACAACTTGAAAAATTGTCGTTTTTATCTAGCGAAGTTCTAGCGTTTCACTATTTTATTTTTATTCACCGATTTCCAAGAAGTGCACAACCTCGCTTCCCAATCCTGGCGACTTCACGACACCCCTTTGCCATCGATCAAAATAAATCAACCTATTTGGTCAAGCTATAACGTAGATAAATAATTTTTTCTTCAGGTAACGAACTTTGGGGTTATCCTGTAGATATTAATAATTTACCTGCTCCATGAACAGGTTCTAATTTTGAATTAGCTTCTTGAATTATGGATGCTTCACCATATTTTTTATTTATTTCGATTTCTAAATCAGCCATTGATCGATCAGTTTTTTCCATGTTCATCATATTTATTCCCCAATGTGACAAATGAATAGCAAGATTTGGATCGTCAACCATATCATCTTCATCATAAGAATAAACATCTGCACCCTTACTAGTTATTGTACCTATAAGAAAACAAAACAAAAAAAAAAAAAAAAACTTTCAAAATAAAACAACTCAAACAAGAAGTTACAATTTCACTAACCAAGTTTAGCAGCTAATGGATATTTTGTTTTATAATAATGTTCAACTGCATGATTATTTCCACCAGTACCATCGTAAAATTTTCTTCCACATAAAATCGATCCATCAGTTAAATTTAACCATAAATTATCTTTTAAATCACATTGTTCACATTTCCAACCATTTGGTGGAATTTTTCGATCATTATTTAATTGTTCTAATGTTTGAGCATGTTTTGTTACTTGACGAATTTCTCCATTCCATGTTGCGTTCATTGATGCACGTTCTTCTTTTAAAAATGCTGATTCAGCAGCAATAATAGCATCAGCTGATTTTTTAACATGTTCAGGTAATTTATCAGCTCCATCTGGATACGCAATAATTACATTTGGATGTACGTAAACTGAATATTTTTCTTCAAATGTAAATCGTTTTGATCCATTAACATCAAATCCACCTTCAATACCAATAGCCATTTTTGTTACTTTCGTTGGTTCAACATTTGGATCAACTGGTATTGGTTTTCTTCTTCGTGATATATGTAAAAAGACATTTTTATCAGGATTCAGTTTACAATGTCTTGCAACATGATCTTTTCCAAGTCCACGAAACGTTGACATACAAATAAAAAGTCCATTTTCAGATTCAGGATTATCAAATGAATAAAGACATTCATCTTTATATACTTTATCATCTGCATTAGGTATACGAACATTTTTATAAATATCCGCCATAATTTTTATTGTAATCTGAAATTAAAATGTATGATTTTTGAAATGTTTATAGATGAGATTCTAATACTGATTTATAAAGATACAAATATACCAACGACTAGACAATTATTAAAATTGCGAAAAAAAAAAAACAGAAAAAAATTATGTATTGATATTTTCGTCGTAGTAAATAATTTTTGTTCATCAACGGTTTTAAATTGTTCTCTTTTTCGATTGTTAAATTTCAGGTGGTTTGATAATGAACAATAATATTCATTCTATTCATCATTTTCCTCTTCTTCTACTAGGCTAGGTACATTTTCTTCATCGGATGATGGTAAACTTTCGTCTTGATCAACATTACTTTCATCTTCACTAGGTGATTTCGATGCAGAACAACATTCATCATCAGTCTAGAATTTATTAAAAAATATTAAAAAAAAGTTTTCATTACAAATTTTATTTTTACCTTTGGAGATTTATTAGCATTTTTAGTTACGGTATTAACTTTCTCTGAAGCCATGTCAAGTGCAGTTAAAATTTTACACATTTGAGCTTCTGTAGAAGCCAGACGTGCTTGCAATTGAGTAATTTCACTATTATCTATTAGTAATACACATTAAAAATTGAATTTATCTTATTATAAATGAAGTGAAAGCAAAAAACTTAGAAACACAATATTTTTGACTTTTTTTTCTTAAAGATAACAGCTAAAATAAATTAAACCAAAGGTTTGATTAGTTATAACAATCTTCTATCAGAAGAAGTACTTGTCAAATTCCCATTGACAGGTCTTTGGAAAATCAGTTTTCTGTATTCTATCAAAAACATTTTGCACTCTAGTTCATCTAATAGAGAAAATATTTCTAAACAATATAAAATGTCCCTGAACTTTTCATGACCTATCTTTAACTAACTGCACTCATTCTACAAACAGTCTTAATATGTGAAACACTGAAAATTCATATAAATACAACAGAAAACAGACTAGCACACAATGATTGTTATTCACTGAAGACAAGTTGTGGCCAACTTATGGATATTTTATTTTGTTCAAAAATGTTTTCTCTCTTAAATAAAGTTGTTTACAAAATATTTTTGAAAAAATTCAGAAAATTGATTTTCCAGAGATCTTTCTTTCACTCAAGTCTGTTAATGAAAATTTGATAAATATCTCTTTTGATAGGAAATTGTTTCAGTTAATCAAATATATCCTTTGATTTGTTCTAGCTGTTACCTTTAAGAAAAAAAATCAAAAGATATTGCGTTTCTAAATCTATTGCCTTTATCTTACCTAAAGTATCTCGACTTTCTTTGGTAACTAATTTTGAGCTTATAAATGATAAAGATTTTTTCATTTCTTCAAGAGCATAATGCACTAGAAATATTTTATTTAACAAAACAAAAATCTATTCATGAGCATAAAACAATACTTTGTCTTTGTTCGTCAGTCATAGCTCGTTCAGCTTCTAATGCTTTTCGTTTTTTAGCTTTTAAAAATTCAATATAGTCTGTATCTAAGCCTATAAAAAGAACTTTTCTTTTTTTTTGTAAACAAATAATTAAATATATAAAAACAAAATAAATTTACCACCGTATAATTCTTCTTTATTATCTTCTTCTTCACTATCTTTATCAAGTGCATCATACTGATGTTTTCGTTTTTCATTATTCCATCGAGGATTATCATTTAAATAACGACTTTTACGTTTATTTTCATCTGAATCTTTTTTTGACCAATACTAAATGAAATTAAAAAAAAAACTAGTCAATTAAAAATAATAATTCATAATATATTTCAATATACTTTGCAACATGTATAAATAAAAAAAACTCCAATACCAACAGTATACATTGGTAAAGCAAGCGTAACTATTGATTTTGAACCAGTATGATCAGATGGTGTTTGTTGCTGACTATTAGCACCAGGATGATGCATTCGCATACTAGGATGTGCACCACGCATATGTGGTGGCGTACCCTAAATTATAGATAATATTTAATTATGAAACTTTGTAAAATATTAAACATAACAAACAGAAATATGTTCAACGTTATCACTAGGCTCATCGCGAGGTATTGCCGGTGGTGGTCGTCGAAAACCTATACAAACAGATGAATTATTTAATGTATTATAGATAGAAAAACAAAAAAAAACAATTTACGTTCATCAAGATTATGTGATGGTGTTACTGACGGTTTTGATCGAAATAGTGGTAAAAAGACTCGTGGTACTAACACTGCAAAACATCCGAATACAATAGCAAAAACAACACTTGGTCGAGTTAGAAGAGACATTGTACAATGGAATAGAAAATATTTGTTAAAATGTTTATCGTACTGTTTTATGAGATTGAGATTGAATCGGGTGGAAAGAGAAACTGCTACTTCATTTTTACATCCATTCAATTGGACGTCATTGAAAGCGAAAATTGTTAATTATAATGCTGCAATCATAGATGTCGTCTATAGTCAACGAAGAAAAAATAAACAAGAAGCATCATCATGTGTTCTTCGGTGCGAGATCGTCATAGACATAAATTCAAAAAGTTCAAGAGGAAAGCTTCTTCAACTGATTAATTGTTTTTGAGTCGAGACTATGTGTATCAAATGAGGAACTAACGGAATTTATTTGAATTTATCTATTGATAGCATATAATACATTTGAATCATATCAAAAGAGAATTCTATTACAGAAGAATTAGCCACCACAATGAGCATAGTTCTTGCTCTTATCCTCAATTAGTCACTTGTCATCGGCCTAATCCCTTTCGTCTGATAATAAAATATGTGACAAGATTTTATAGAAAAATCTTGTAAACTACTGACATTCTGCAAGAATACGATATTATTTAATTTGATACTGTAATTCCTTTCTCAGGAGCACTAGAAAAATTCTATTTTTTAATTTTGACTTAAAACTTTGCACATCGATAGATCTTGATTAGAATAGCTTATTGAAAAAATTTTTAGACCATGCTGTTGTTTCTATTCTAAGCAATGATTATTGTAAAAGCACGCTTGCTTTATTATAACTCATATACAACAACAGATTCGATGTGTTTTATTTTAGCATAGGAGCAAATAAAAAGGCTTGAAAAATTTTTCAATAAACTATTTTTCCTAGTGCACCTGAGGAAAAAGTACGTCACAAAGTTAAAAAGCACTGTACTCCTGCACTATCTCTGCGGCAATAAGTTAAGCACTTGAACTCTTTTTATGGCATTGACAATTTATTAGGAGCAATATATTACGCATTATCGCTGTTCAAAAACGATTGATCAGTTGAAAATTTTCCCTCGTTTGCTCAGTATTGACTTGATAGTTAACATGATGCCATAAAACTTTCAGTTGTTAATGTCAATAACATTTACTACAGCAGCCTAATAACTCAAATTCAACAATCAACAGTTAGTCCATGCTATTACTGCTGTCTAATTGTTCAATAACATCTTTCATAATGCAAAAGAAAGAATGATACATATTGTTTATATGATTTTAAATCAGTCATGATTTGAATTTTAATATTTGTTTTAATTACTATTGATTCATTTCAGTAGTAAATTTATGCCAAGTTTTTCATTTGCATTGCAAGAATAAGTCATATTTAATACTGAATGTCATGAAATCCTCTACAAAAATGTATAAACACATTAATATTGAAATGTTTTGGTAGTTTTTCATCATAAGCAAAACGAACAATCTACATGATTGCCCTACTTTCGACCGTAGTGAGTATAACAAAAAAAGGAAATGTTTGAAAGGCTTTTTTGTTTTTCAATAAGAATTTATACATACAGCTTGTGTGGAACTTTCGATATCACTTTTTTTAAAAAAACAAATTTCAAGATTTTACCATTTTCTCAAGAGAAAATAAATGCAAAATAAACAATTGTTTGTAAACATTTTAGAACACCAGGCAATTAAAAATACAATTTCATTTCGAACAAATAGCTGTTTTAATTATTAGCTAGAAATCTTAGTCGAAATATAAAAATAAATTCTTCTATATAATCGAGAATAAAGCTTTTAACTAATGCGTGTTGTCCTCGTTTGTTTTTATTGTAGAGTATGAAAATAAAAAGAATTCTTATTCATATAATACAATTAGTCATTGAAAATGATTGTCTGACTTTGTCCTCTAAGACCTGCTAATCTAGATGACTGTCGTTTCTTTTCATTTGATTTATATATATTTTTATTTTAGTTAATATTATCATTTGTATTGTGATATTTACAACATATATTTAATTATAGATTTTTCTATCTTTCATCATTAATCTGCGTAGACAATACGATTAACCACTTACGAGAAAATCGTTTCAAGTAGTCAATCACTTTTTTAAATGAAAGCTTGTGAATAGTAAGTTATCGACCATGTTAATTCAGAACACGAGCATGAGGAGTCTCGTGAGATTTTTCAGACTAATAAACATTTTACAAAGAAAGTCATTTAAAATCTGCTTTGCCTAGACAACAGTTAATTTATTGTTTCTCATTATCTTCTTCTTTTTTTAAAAGTAAATACAGTCATTTTAATTCATACAACAGATGCATATTAATGTTTCCATGTGAAAATTCTTAACATGATATTATTTTGCTTAAAGCTTATTTTTGGAAAACACGGAAACGATTATTATTATCTTCTTGATAATTCCATATGCTCTTTAATTTGAGCAGATCTAAAATGATTTTGGCAAAATGTTTTACTAGTATAGAAAATTTCTTATGTTCGCATTTGCATTCAGCATAATTGATGATCTACAAGTCAGTTGTTGTTGGTGAGATAACAATTGATTAGTTAAAATCATTACTTCATTGGAAATGCGTTTTTAGCGTTGGATGTTTATTGATAAAAAAAATTAGTGTATTGAAGCTTATACTTTATTACTGCACGAATCAATTTTATTATGACTACGAGATAAAGAACATGCCTCAAGATACTTTTTGACATTTCCTAATCTGTTCATCATTTACGTCGGAGTTTCGTTATGCTACAATTCAGCAAATTTATTTTATTCATAATCGGAAGCAATGCCTAGAAAAATAACTCCATCTTAGCATGTGATTTCTTCTAGAAACATTTATTGGTAACGTTGTGTTTTTTTTTTCAATCATAAATCAGTTAAATAAATTAATTGGTTTTTCAAATTTTTGGAAATAATCAAAACTCATACAATTCAAACGAGAGAAAAGAGAAAATCATTTTTTATCAATATGCGCAAATTGATCAAAGAAATAAGGTTCTTGTCGTTTGTGCTTGTATTGGATTGATGAGTCGTCGAATAAAGAACAAAAGACAAAGAGAAAGAGAGAGAAAGAGAAAGAGAAACAGAGATTTTCATATCAACGTTTCATATAATATAGACAACAGTTTCTAATAAGGATTTTATTTCGTCAATAAGTCACGTAAGCAATTGATTGGTTAAGACATTTGACCTAACAAGAAAAAACAACTTCATTATCTTACACGTATATGTCTTTTCATTTTGTCATGTCAAGTGTCAGAGAACTGGACTAGAATAGACAAATTAATTAAATTTATAGGACACCATATCAACATAGGTGGCTTCATTCATGATGAATAAAATGCACATGCAGAAACAAAACGTAAGAAAATATTTCGAGATATTCAAAAATAAATATTACATACGAGATGATAAAATACTCTACGAATAACTATGACTTTAATATTCTTATACTAATTACATATCCCAGCTCTATCATGCTTATTAATATATTGTCTATAAAATGTCATATAAAAAAAACAGGTTATTAATATAAATCCATATAACGAATCTTATATTAATATTGTTTTGGGGAACATTTTTATTAATTTATTCTATCTCAAAAAAAAACATTATAGACATAATATAGAAATCTAGTTTGAATAAAAAGTTCATCTTTTCATAATAAAATTATTTATCATGTTCAGAATCTGATGATGACGATGATGATGATGATTTCCAATCTTTGGTATCATCCACTATATATACAAAAAAAAGCAATGTTTTACATAGAAAACATATATTTAAGAATTTTGGTAGCATACTTGCAATAGCTTGATCATTAACACCTTTTTTTATACCATAATGTTTAAGTGTATGTTTACCTTTAAGTACTTTATTACGAAAAATTAAACGACATCCTCGATCAAATCTTGGTTTTAATCGTCGTTTTAATTCATGTTTTAAATCATGTATACGAGTTTTTTCATCCAATACGAAAGTCATCGATTGTCCATCAGATTTTCGTACAACTGTCAAACTTACTTGATCTGTTGATCGATTTAAGATTGGTTCAGCTGATGAGAACATTGTGAATGTCTCTAGTTCTTTTTTTTTATTTTGTAACAAGTTTGAATATGAATAATGTTGATGAAGTGAAAAAGAAAGAAAAAAAATGCTATCTTCTTTTTTTTCCCCATGAGAGAAAAAGAAAAGAACGATTTCATGAAGACGTATAAGAAATGATGGTTATATATTTTATATTTGAACCGAAGGATTGAATGAGCTAACATCATGCAAAACAGAAAAAGAGAGAAAGAGAGAGAATAGGATACAACACTCTACTCTAACTAGATTCAATGGCTTTAGAACACTATTAGGTATGAACAGAATAACTAATTCAAGAGGGAATTTATTTCAGAAAAAAAAAAAATCCGAATTCCTTTTTTTTTTCTTTTCTTTTTAGTTTTATTATGATATAATGATTAGTTGATATGAATTTTAGAAATCACAAGAAACAAAAATTAATAATATTCAATATCACCGTGGAATCAAATTGTAAATCAAAATTTGAATAATGATAAGAACATAAAATGATGAATAACTATTTGCTACACTAATAAGAAAATCATGAAATAAACGATCATCATCATATGCTTCATATAAATTTTTCCGAAATGACCAAGCTCAATGATTCCGGCGGTCGGAGCCTTGAATTTCCGGCCGGAACCAGTCGTACTTCAATCATCTGGGAAATTACAACATTAGGACCCATAAATTAATAGAAAAAAAAACTAGAAAGCCTTCAAAACTTATTTTGAAATGATTTAACATGTATGTTGACGCTTTCTTTTTTCTTATGCATCCCTCGGCAGATAAATAAACAGGAAGAAAATTAAAAATTTATTTCTAGGCTTCTGAAGTGAAAAATATTAAACTAGTGTTTCGATATCTTTGACAGCATATTGTATATTATTCAATTATTCAATATAAAAAATATATAGATCATGTTTTCTATTTAATATTAGTAAACAATAAAAAAATAGTCTAAATGAGTTATTTTCTTGTTCTTTTGTGTGTAAATCAAAGATTTGAAATTTGTTTATTTCTAAATGCTTCAAAAAAAAGATGATGATCACGACGTACTAGTTCACCATAGATCTAAAATAAAATAATCAAATCACTATCCAAATAAAATTATCATTACCATTCCAAATTCAATCATATCTTGGATAAATTCATTATCTCGTCGGTCAATGGCATTCCGAATTGTTTGTTCTGTATCTTGTGGAATGATTGAAAATGGTAAACATGCTATATCTTTTGGAGTATTTACGCAATCTGAATCAGCTACACAATGAATTTTAGCTGTGAAAGAAAAAACAATCATGTACAAGTAAATTTTTAAAGTATTATATTTAAAGAATAAATGTTACCCATTGCTCGTCCTAAGTTTTGAACAACTTCAATCACATCATCAAAGTCATTTATATCCGACCAGTCAAGATCTTTCGAATGAGCTGTGACAGCATCAACTATACATGGAGTTGAATTCAGTGTTGTGTAGCCTAACCATCTTGGTGTTGATGCTTGCATTGCATATGAACATAAAACAGTTCTTAAACCATCATGTTGAAAATATTGTTCAAAATTTTCATTTTTAACAACATATGAAACAGCTGATTTTTGTGCTGGTTTCATATAAAGAATAATATCATTTTCTAATGTTTCCGTTTGACCTTCGATTAAAAATGAATAAGATATTTTTCCAGCTGAACCAATACCAGGTGTGAAACATTGAACAATATCTTTAATTTTATATGTTAATTCTTTATGATTAAAATTTTGATTCCAATATTTTTTATTATCGGGAATTGTTTCTAAATATTGTTGAAATGAATTTATTAATTGTTCATATAAAATATTATCAACATTAAGAATATATTTTGAACGAATAAATTTTCTATTATAATTTTCAATAAATGTCATTTTATTTAAATGTTCAACATGTGATTTAACACGTGTTTCATTTAATAATTTATTTATTTTTCCCGAAGTATTTTTTAATGTTAAAGCAAAACTATCTTTTGATTGTTTACAAAAATTATATATTTGTTTTAAATATTCTTCACTACAAACAGTTAAAATCTTTTGAATATCGTCATCAGAAAAACCTTTTGAATAACATATTAAATTAATTGAAGCACATAAACGTTTAACATCCCATGTAAATGGTCCTATATAACTTTCATCAAAATCATTAACATCAAAATTTAGAATACCATTATTATCTAAATATGTACCAAAATTTTCAGCATGTAAATCACCCTTCAATAAATAATTTTTATTTAAAAAATTTTTATATTTCGCTGTATTTTTTTTATATACTTACATGAATAAATATTTGTCCAGCAGCTTTATTTTTTAATATAAATTGATCTTTATCAATTTTTAAATCTTGATAAAAAAGTATGGCTGAACCACGATAGAAATTAAATGGTGTAGCAGCCATTTTACGAAATCGAGTACGAAATGCATCAGGATTATCACGTATTCCATCTTTGAAAAAATTTATAAATGTGTCTATTATAAATTTAGAACGTTCTTCATTTGTTTGTGATTGAATACGATAAATAGCTTTCTTAGATGCATTTATATTATATGATGAATGATTTAAACGAGATGAATTACTGACGTTTGCCATTTGAAAGAAAAAGTGTTGATACGATTTGGTAAAAAACTTTTCTTCTCTTTTTAAAAGACAGTTTGAAAACAAAGAAAACTTATATGTGCCAGGTAAGGGCTTCTTTGTTTTTTTTTATTCTTATCAATTTTATGAGTTTATGAAGAAACCAAATATGACAAAGAGATTATGTTAAATAATAATAATAGGTGTTGTTAGTGAGAAAAAAAGCAAGATTGAAATAAGAGTATAATCGTCAGTATTAATGATTTAAAGAATAAAAAAAAGTCTATTAGGGCAATCCCTCTGCGATTAACCCTTTCCAGCCGGCTCCCAGAAGGCAGACAGCAAGAAAATATTGTCTTGCATATTTTTTGTTGCTCCACCACAGTGATACCAAAAATATATTTTTCAGAATAAAAAATTTTTTTTTGTATCCAATGNGTAACATTAATTGCTACTGGATCATTGACTAACATTGCTTTGCTATTGAAAGTTTTCCCTCAAGTATTTCACTTTCAACTGATTTGTTTTCATTTTCATTTCTTTTTACTTCATTTAGATAAAAAATTCTTTATCAGAAATTGTTCTTATGGGTGGTTGTATTGGCCTTGGAAATAAAACGCCTAGTGCAGAATTTAACTTTATGAGTGATCCTGATGCAGCTCATATTGTTTTTACATCTCCTCATGTTCCACGTCTTGTTATGATACCATTAGAGTTAACACATACTGTTTGTGTAACTCCAAATGCTAGTGAACGTTTACGTTCCTTAGCTACTCCATTTTCATCAATTCTTGATCATTTACTTCATTTCTTTGCTGCAACTTATAAACAAATATATCGTTTTGATTCACCACCATTACATGATCCATGTGCAGTTGCATATGTAGCTGATAAAGATTTATTTGAAGAACAAATGATGCATGTAGATATCGAACGAACAAGTGAATTTTGTTCAGGACGGAGCGTTTGTGATGTGTATGACAAACATCGAAAAGAAAAAAATTGTGTTGTAGTCATGAAAATTAAAGAAGTCGAACAATTTTGGAATATGATGTTAGAAGCTATTGAAGTAGCAAATAAGAAAAGTCCAGTAAATACGACTTGAATGATTTTATTATATTTTTTTAATAATTTTGATAATGATTATTTGTTTTCTCTTTGTTTTACTCGAATGAATAGTCAAAATATTCAGAATTGTAGACGAACTATTTATTGTTTTAATTTGCAAATTTCTAAATTATTATTTAGTTAAAAATAAATTATATTTATATATATATAACTAACTAATCAAAGAAAAAGTTATATTGTGTATAATGGTATGAATCATAACAAATTGATGAGCAGTCCAATCAATAAAAAATAAACATACAATGAAATCAGTACGAAGTTTGATCTTTTAATTTTAAACAAGACAACTATTGTTGAGAATATCGATATAAAAATATTAATCTGTCTATTTTTAATCTTTTTTTTTCTTACTCTCCAACAATACATGCATCCATCGAAAAATCTTGATATTTAATCCGATATGAAACTTATTCGAAAAGATATTTTCTGTTATAAGGATAATTTAGCTTATTTTAGTGGAACCTCAATCAATCTCTTAACAATGATCAAATTCGAGCTATTCATTAGTATTATAAACTTTGTTGAAAAGTTTACAATAATAAAAATTGTATTTTTTCTCGTATCATTCCGATGCAATGTATCGAGATTGCTTTGAAAAATAAAATTCTTTTTTTTTGTGCTTTGTATGGAGCGAAATTTTGTTTCATATTTGAAAGAATATTACTCATTTGATTGTGAATAACACATTTGGATATGTTCTTTCATTTATATTGGAGTGTAAAACTATTTTCATTAAATATAATACTTAGTATGCTTCTTTCATACATATATAAGAATTTCTTTTATGTAAAATAATTTATATATATATATATAAGTTGGTTTTTATCTGCTACAGGAAGCGTCTATTGAAAATTATATTTTTTATTTTGTTAATTTCTACTCAATGAGTTTTTATCGTTGGTTTTTACAGATTAGAAAATCCTTCTTTTTTTGTTTTAAACGCACTAAGTACATTGACATTTCCTGTGGTAAAAAGTTCATTTCTTCACCTGACATTTCGTCAGTTAGACCGTCGTTTTCTTCTCTTGAACTGAACAGAACGCAAAAAAAAAGAAAAGAGAAAAAAAAAGATCGCAACTGCTTAGGGTTTTTTCCTTTCTTTTCTTTCTTCTTTCTCGCTCTTTCATTTTCTTATTCTGTTTTGTTCGTATATTTATCATTATCGTTCTCCATATTTATTCACTACATATTTGCCTCTCTACTGGTGTTTCTATACAAATCCCCTATTAAAGCATATTCCCGTCGACGGAGCACGCCAGTGTCCACTCACTAGTTCTAATTTACTATTCGTTGTTTTACTCAAATAACAACAACGAGGTGAGATGTAAGTAGAATATGGTCGCCATTTTAATTTATCAATACGAATAATAATAATAATAAACAAAAATATTCTATTTTTTTAGGTCACATTTAAATAATCATGAACCATTATGTATTGTACATGGTTGTGCAAATGGTGTACAATCAAATTCTTCAATACAATATTTTGGTGTACCTGTTCATATTGCAAATATTGCTGCAGCTTGGTATAAAAATACAATGCGTACAGATTTACGTCCATCACATATACATCGTGTATGTGAACAACATTTTGAAGAATCATGTTTTGATTATGTTGGTAATGGTACAAAAGTTCTTAAACCAAAATCATTACCAACATTATTTGATTTGGAAGTTTTTTATAAAATGATATCATTTCAAGATAAACTACAAGAAACAAATAAAACTAATAAAAAAACAAATATTACATTTCATACAAGTAATCCTGAAATTGATGGAAGAACATTAGAACCAATATTAAAATTAGAAAGTGGTCATGTCAAAACACGTTTAGCACCAACAATGACAGGAAATTCATTTCAACAAGAACACATTGAAAAAAACCAATCATCATTTATTGTTAATAAAATAACACCAAATCACCACGAAAATGTAAAGAAAAAAAAAAAGAAAATTTTTTATTTTTTTATTTTTTATTCTATAATTTTAGTTCGAAAATAAAGCATCAAACCGTTGTCATGTTGATGGTTGTATACATAATTATGTTGCACGTCGTCATCGTGTGCAATTATATAAAATTCCACGTGATCCAACTGTTGCTCGTGAATGGCTTGATGCTTGTGGTTTTGAAAATTTATCAATTTCATCATTAACATCAACATTTAAAGTTTGTCGAGAACATTTTACACCAAATGATTTTGAAGGACCAACAACATTACGTCCAAATGCTGTACCATCACTATTTACAACACATTCTCGATCACTTATGGATAAACAAAATTCATCACCCTCAAAACGTTTTCGATCTGATATGGCTAATATACGTACAAAACAAACTACAGCTAATATTAATTATAATAAACAACGAACAACACAATTATCCTATCGTAATAATAATAATAATAATAATATTACTAATTATCAAAAACAACAAGAACAATCAAATCAAATTCTTTCATTATCACCAACATCTGAAAATTTTGATGATAGTATTAAAGAAATAAATAATGATACAAAACAAATTAATGATATAGATTTAAATATGTTTTGTTTTGAAGAACAATTGTCCGATAATCAACTAGCACATTGTCCTGTTAAAGTATGTTTATCTTTACTATAAAAATCTTAATCATCAATGTATTTCAATGGAAAACAATTTTATAGTCATTCTCTAGAATTATAAATGCTAAAGTGATTTCATAAATCTCCAAGAGAAATGTTTGTTTATTGAAGAAATATTGTACTAAACTTATCGTTATATACTTGACAATCTAAAAGGAATCATATTGATATATATTTTCAAAGACTACTAATATATATGTATGTATATAGTCATATAAAGATTTTGAGATTATTATAAACGACTAGAGATGCATCACACAATGATCATTAATCATATACAATCTGGGGAAAAAAAGAAGATAACAAGTTGAAACAATTTTCAATCGAGATTTAGAAAGCGTTTATTCCAGAATATGAAGTAGTCTCGTAATCTATCGGGTATATGTAGAACAAATGCTAGGTAGTTTTTAAAGAAGGCAACATGATTATTCATTTCAACTTCTAAAAAATCTACTCTTAGTATTTCACTTTCTTATGTTCGAGGGACATTCACTATTCCATTAGATATGATTTATTGAATTTATTAGAGCGGTATCCTTTAATCTTTTACTAATTTCATCAAGTCATACTTATGAATTATTGATTAATATTAATTGAATAAATGATGCTTGACAGGCTCTTGATCGAACCGATACAACTAATGGTATAACGATTAAACCACGTAATCCTGTTGGTCGACCTCGTATACATCCACGTTATCCACCAAATACACAACCACAGCCATCACAACCACCACCACCAATTCGTCGTTCAACATATATTGATGATGATCCTGATGAATTAGAAGATTTAAATGATTGGAATTTAGATGAAGCTGATCAAGATGATACAACACGTGATCGTGATTGGATTAATCGTCAACAAGATGATCGATTACCGTGGTCGAAACGACCTAATTCAACAGTAAATAATTATTCACCAACATATCAACGTGGTAATAACACAAACTCTTATCGAAATGTTCGACAGTCCATGCCATTACAACAACAACAACAACAACAACAACGTCATACAAACAGTAATCAACAACGTCCAACGAGTGGGCAATTTTATCAAACACAATTTGTTAAGCCAGAACCAACACGGAAAGCAAATATTCCTTTTCTACAACCAGCTTTTGCACCAAATGCTTCTACACAATATCCACGTGATCAACCATTACCTCGTCTTAAACCAGGTACAGTTAGAACAAGAGGTAAATCAATTATTTCATCATATTAAAAAAAAAATATTTTTTTTTTCCGTATAGAAGAAGGTCTTGAAGTGGAACTTGGTAAGCATTGCATCTATAATATTAATAAAATAATATTTTTCTTTATCTAGAACATACATATAAGCGAGCTTTATCTAAATATTATGGTCAAAAACCCGGTCGAAATTTACCTTTATCCGATTATGGAGATTTTCGAAGTCAAGTATGAATGAAAAAGGAAAATTCTTTTCATTTTTCTTATAAATATTTAAATATTCTAGTGTCCTGTTTGTGAAGATCTAATATTCGAAAATAATATTCAATTAATAAATCATTTATGTCAACATTTTGATCAACAGCAACAAAATAATAATGAACGTCAATTTCAATCGAATTCACCGTTTGAACAAATTAATACAAAATGTTTACATTGTCAATCAGAATTTTCTAATCCATATTTTCTAGCTATACACATTGATGATAAACATATGTTTGAAATGAATGAATATCCATGTCGTATATGTGAACAACGTCATACATCATTATTAGAATTAATAGCACATTTAAATCTTTGTCATTGTGGTTTAGAAATGCCTTATTTTTGTGAAGTATGTTCTTTTCGTACATCAATTCATGCTGATATGATTTATCATATTGATGAAGTACATAAAGGAACACGACATTTTTTTTGTCCATATTGTTTTCTCGCTATTGAATTACCATTGATGATAAATTCAACAAATATATTAAATGGTACATTAGCATATAAACACTTATTACTTCATTTTAATAAAGTTGATCAAGGACGTACAATACAATCAAAATTTAAACATTGTAGAAAATGTATATTACATGTTGCATCAATGAAAGATCATTTACAACGTGATCATTTAAATATTGTCGATGGAATGAAAGCTACTTATTATGATGAAGAAGAAAATCGTAAATAAATATTCTTTTTTTTCTTTTGTAAATGATAATTTTTCTTTTGTTCTAGAAGAAAAACAAAGTGATGAAGGTGAACAATATGATGATTCAATTATGGATACATCCTCTTCATTACCAATTGAAAAATCTTCAACAGCAAGATATATTAGCCCAGCGAAAAGTGGATGATGGGTTTTTTCCTTTCTTTTTTTTTTTTTTTTTCTTTTTCTTCTATATGTATATTATTATCGTTGTCTATTTGTTTGATCTTGTAGATCGAACACTGGTTTTTGTGTCTATGAGTGGTGTTAAGACATTTATCGTTTTTGTTTCTTTACAGAATATAAGTTTGCGCATGTCTATTTCTTTTACTTTTGATTTTTATATAGAATACAATTTGAATGTCAATATGAGAAATTATGAGGTAAAGAAAAAAAATAATAATAAGAACCTAACAAATAACATAGCTTGCATATATAGAATGCGAAAAAATATTTTTTCTTCCACAGGGATAACGCTATGTTTTTAAATGGCATCTAATTAGTAACCAATACAAAGTTTCTACTAAGAAGGAAACATTTTCAGATGCCATTTTTGATTTCAATTATTGTTTTCCTTATAGATAAAACATAGTTTTGTACTAAAAACTCTTAAAAGACTTGGATTAATATTGAGATTTGATTAAACTATCGAACTTTTAATATGCCTATTTTGCTTGAAGTCCAGTTTTTTGGAAAACTCATATTTTCGAACTTTGATCAGAAACTTTACTTACATAAAGAACTGAACTAGATTAATTTCTATGGAAAAATTCAAAAATTTTGAACAGTTTCGTCCAGATATCAGACTTTTCATATATAGACCCTTTTCATAGATAATGTATACACCATGCATTTGGTGAAAGATTCATATCTTGAAGAGATTTTGTTTTAAATTTCGTACTTTTTTTTAATAGAAACTAATTTAGTTGAGTTCCCTATATGCACAAAATTTCAGATTAAAATTCAAAAATACGAACTTTCCAAAAATCTGGACCTCTAGAAAATAAACATATCAAATATTCAAGAGCTTAGTCGAGTCTCAATAGAAATCTTATTACGGTTTTCATTAGAATACTATATAGTAATTATAGTTAAAAAATTATTGAAATCGGAAAGAAACATCTCAAGAGGTTCCTTCGTAAGTTAGACCCGATCAGCACAAAATGATTCTTTTTCGAGAAGACGACACTCCAAACCAGATCTAATTGAAAACAAAGAGTATCATCGAGAATTTTTTGTGTTTTGAAAGATTGATGAGTGCTATCAGTAATTAATTTAATGACAATAAGCATTGTTTTCTGCAACAAGATATGACGGATACAACTATAAACGAGTTTTAAATAACTCAATATTTGTTTACATGTTTGTCAGAACATCTAAAATGCGTTTTTCCAGTATTTGCACTTGGAAAAAAAATGTTCCGTTTCTGATATTATGCTTTTTTTCGTAGTTATGTTTTTGAATATTGTTCCAATATGTTCAGCTACATATAAATCAGAGTGTGTTTTCGGGCCAGCTGTCGTTGACTCAAAAATTGATTGTATTGTCTTGAAACAAACTTTGAATCATGTGAAACTCTTTTATGTTCGTATCTATCACGTCTTCGGGTTGAAAACAATATTAATGGTCATCGTACTGATTGTTGATTCTATTCATCTAACCTTCAAAACTAAATATTAATATGTGACATTCATTATTTTTCAATTATATCTAATTTAAAATGCTTGATCAAAGAAATTATTCTATGTTGATAGAATGTAAGATTGTAGAAGTTTACTGAATTAGACATTGAAAAGTTATCATCACTTTTACTATTTAAAATACTCCTAAATCCTATTTTAATGTGCTTTAATTTGGTATAAAATTTGTTGTTAATGCTATGCTAAATCACAGTATTATTCTCTCTCGATCAAAAATATTTTTACTCACTTTAAACTAATAAAATTCCAGATGGCTTTCAACTAGGGTGTGGGTGCAGATGTGAGTATAGTATGGCTATTGCTGCTGTTGGTGTGCAGATGTGAGTATCTATGAACTAAATAGTGAGACCCACACCTACACTCTCAAGCCATTGATGAAAATTGAAAGATATCTTCCTTTTTAATATATTATTAACATGGTATCATATGTTGCTGTTTTAGCGATGAATAGTAATGATCAATTGATGCATTTGGTAAATTGTATTAGCCAACAGAATATCGAAAAATTGTTAACGAATAACCATCTCAGGTTGAACAATACGGCTCGAATACGGATGTTTACGATTAATTTATTGGCACAGAAATGAGCCATACTCTGCCATAATATCTGGCGCAGAAATGCAACTGTATCATGGTGAGATTACCTCAACTATGCGACCGTATACAGTGAAAATACGGAATCTCATATGGTGCCATGAGGGGTACACAAAAAATAAAATTTATCCCGTTTTACTTTTAAACGCTCTCAGTTATCCATTTAGTCCTTTTGGTTCCTCTACTCCCTTTAGTACCTTTTAGTCCCTTTGGTCTCTTTAATCCTTTTAGTTCCTTTAGCGTCCTTTAGACTCTTTAGCATCCTTTCGCATCCTCACTTCAACAACACCAACAGCGTCACCCTCACCTACATGCTAAAAGGACTAAAGTGTAACAAGTATGGAAGTCTTAGCAATTTTCATAGCAAAAAACTAAAACGGGATAAATTTTTTTTTCGTGGACCTGTAGAATTTTTGGGAATCACTGATTTTCATTTGCATGTGTTATTTATTAGATGTATCATTTCGTATAATATTTTCTTATATTTCAAATCGTGTAAATTATATAATTTGCCAACATATAATCGATAATTTTTTCTGTACATTTCATGATTTTTTTCCATGGTTTCTTTAAATAAAAATATCAATTAGATTAGGATCAAAGAATCTAGATTTAACAGTTATGAAAATTTTAATGATGTTTATATTGCTTATTCGATTACTATTTTCTTCATATTTTGATAACGTTTCGAAAAGTTTTTTTTTTTTAATATAGGGATTTCATATTCTGTGTAAAATGTAGCGAAATTAATATCAGATTGCTTTTCTGTGCATGATTCATCATGATAGAGTTAGGTACAGTATACGATACGAATTTTATTTTTTAAGAAGTATATATGATTCTTAGCTAATAATTATACAATCGTCTATTGCTGCTAATGTTTAGTTTTTGAAATATAAACATATTTAAACAGTTTATATCATGATATTAGACTGTAGATGTAGATGCAGTTGTTTGTATAGTTCTCTCCGTTGTTCGACTCCGCACATCATATTTCTGTGGTTAACACTAACGATTCTAATATAAATAAGAATTTGTCTTAAAGATAAATGTTTAAAGATAGATGATTATAGACGTATGTCGATTGACTGAGCTGCTGTCGTCACTGACGGCCACAGAATATATAGGAAGTCTCAGCCATCATGATCAGAACACAAAAATAAGTCATCGATTTTTGAAAATTTTCGACATGCAGGATCAGCTTTTAGGAATGGCCTTGTCTATCTTTGTATCATCATTTTCTTCGTTTTTACTTTCAGTCATCACCGCTGATAAATACATTGGCTTACATCTCTATTGACGATTAATATAATAGATATATTATCTTATCAAGAGATGTGCCTATTTCATTTGCTTTTTTTTCTTGTCATTACAGATGTTACATTTCGTCATTCTTTTGATTATTGTTACTTGTATAAATTCTATAACAAGCGAATGTCCATGTCCGGATATTTCTCTATGTCAGCCACTTCAAGTCGGACCTCGTCATGAAAAAGTAGCTTTTATGTTATCAAATTTGAATTGGCGTTCATATGATTATTCACAATTAACAACAATTGTTATATGTGCAAATGATTTTGATCCTCAACTTCTTTGTTTAGCTCATTCACGACAAGTTCGTCTTGTATGGATTGCTAATTATGATGTAACACAATTAGGTAATGCAACAGCTCGAACCGAATGGATTAATCTTCACATTGATAAAGTAAAAAAGACTTTTACAGATGGTGTTAATCTTGATATGGAAGATGAACTTGCCGATAGTAGTGAGGCAGCACATCAATATACACAACTTGTTCAAGAACTTTCTGACCTCATGCATATACAAGTACCTGGATCAAAAGTAAGGCTATTCTACACCGATGATACTGTATACAATACTAGTAAAAAATATAAGACCAACATTTTTTTTTCTATGGCACAAATTATTTAACTCAAATCGAAATAGTGGTTCGAATAGCCAATGAAATTCTCTATCAAATGCATTTCATACCGAAATTTCACAGATGGACTGTAAGAGGAATATTTCTGAAAAAATAACAATGTGGTTTTGAAGTCTCATAAGACAATGCAAAAATTAGTTTGGAGGAGTACCATCTTAAGGAGAACAAAATATGGTATTAAATAAGGGGTTACTGCATTTCTTACAATCTTTTCTCTACAAGTTACTAGCATCATAAAAACACGAACAAAGCGAAATTTATCAAAGCATTGTTAAAAATTGCGTTTGTTTTTTATTATTTGTGTTGCTGATAACTTTTTAAGGAAAGATCATAGGATATGTCGCGATCTCTCATTTTATTCAAGATTTTGTACTCTTTAAGATAATACTCTTAAAAACTATTTTTTTTAATAGTCTTCTGAGACTTGAAAAGTACCATATTTGGCTTTTAAGAAACTTTTCTCTGTTAGTCCATCTGTAAAATTTCGCTATGAAATGCGTATGACAGACAACGTTATTGAATATTCAAACTATCAGTTGCCATTGAGTGAAATGCTTGGTATTGTATAAAAACACTTTGTTGATCTTTTATTTTTGATGAGTACCTAATGTATATATAATTATAAGATCTAATATGAAGGTTAGTGTTGATGTTGCTTGGAGTGCACCATGTATTGATGGTCGTTGTTATGATTACACGGGTTTAGCAAGTGCTAGTGACTTTCTTTTTATTATGGCATACGATTTACGATCACAAATATATGATTTAAATGATTGTATCGCTTCAGCAAATTCACCGATTGCTCGAGTTGCAGCTGGTTTGAGTAATTTTACACAAATTTTTGAAATTTCACCATCAAAACTCGTTCTTGGTGGTAAGTCGTTCATTATGTCTTGTTGTTTTCCAAGAATTCTTTCTTTTTTTGTTAGTACCTTGGTATTGTTATGATTATAAATGTTTATCCATTGACGCTAATATGACTTGTGTATATGATTATCATGCATGTATATTATTTATCTTTTGTTTCTTTTTTTTTTGATAGACAATTGAACATGTTCCTTTTCGTGGTGCACCATGTTCAGATGCAGCGGGAGTTCAACACGATTATCAATATTGCCGACAATTATTACGCTTGAATTCTACAACTGGTCGTCTAATCGATAACCGAACAGGTGGAGTCTTTTTTAATTACATTAACAATCAAGATGGATTTATACACCAAGTTTGGATGGATGATCCTGAAACACTTTTAATTAAATATGATCTTGCAAATGAACGGCATCTATTTGGTATTGGTATGTGGAATGTTGATTATCTTGATTATTCTGCAAATGCAACGAAAGACGTACAGCAAGATACAAGAGATATGTGGAACGCTATGAAAACATTTCATATTGTAGATAGAAAAAAAGTTAAACAATCGTATTTTTTCTTTTCATTAAATAGAGAATAATAATCTTTTATCAAAACTTTTATGTATTGAATACAAGACACATTTGAAAAAAAAGGGAAGATTTAAAAAGGCGATTTGTATGTGAATTGTGTTCCGGGTCTCGGAATTGAATCACTTTTTGATGACTGAGCGCAACTTGGAATGGCAATAATAAATGTGTATTTCTTTAACACAAAGAATTTTCAAAAGATAGAAGTCTACAATTACTGATATATCTGTTCGTGGATACTCCAACTTCGTGAAGACTATCATTTATTAAAATAACTTTTCACAATTAAAATACTTGCTGATCAACTTCAAAGAATCAGATCGATTACTATTTTTAGTTATATTGTCAATTTTAGTAAACAATTAACACTGTTTCATTTCAGTAAAACCCATGTCATTTAATGCAGTTAGTTTTCTGTTTAGATGAAGAATGTCATTGAACCGAATATTGCTCTACTTTTATTTATTCACTAAAAGAAAATTTCAAAATATTCGCGTAATAAAGATTCTTAATTGTTGCCAGCTGCGAAGTGCGAAACCCATGAGAAAACAGAATAGAATCGATTATTTCTTGAGTAAAAATCAGTTTCAATGGTACGATGTAATTCTGATTTTTCAGCTTTACAGATAGATTTTAATTCATTGTAGTCGTTTTCTGATCAATTAAAACTGCTTTTTTTCAAAGTCGATTAAGAAAGATTAAAACCAAATGAAATTTATCTTTAAAGTTAAAAAATCAGATTTTTAATGTATTCAACTATAATAATTTCTAGATATTACTAGAACTTTTGGCCATCTTTTATTCCTGTTATTATAAAACTTCATAGAACAATATTTAGCTTTCAAGAAAATCTAATCGACACATGATATTATGCATAAATGTCGTGCGCATTACAAAGTTTAATAAAACTTGATACTTTTTGATCATTTTCATCTTCAATAATAGAACCAAGAATAATAATCGTGTTTTCTGGATTTGATTTTTTTGCTAGTAGCCATAATGAGAATACATAAAAAGTAATTACAGTTTCTTTGCTGCAACTGTAATATGTTTGTTAATATGCACATAAATTGTCTATAAGCATGACGTCTTAAGTCACATATCACAGTAAAATTCATAAATCAAACAGAGAAACTCTTATAATCGTAAAACTCTCGAATACTGTGGTCTACAGAACTTGACTATTTAGTGCATGCGTTAGGACCCTCTCAAAAAAAGTCGCTTTTCATCAGAATGATCGAACTTTACATAAATGCACAGGAAGATAGCCCGTCATTTGATTTTGCATAAATGATAAGAATTTTCACTCAGTACATTGTTTTCTCCGAAAATTTGTGAAGACCTCTGCCATCCGCTATTCGAAAAATAAGACATTGTTTAAAAAACCAAAAATCTTTTTCGTTTTTTCTCAACTCTTAATATCTCGAACGTGCAAACAAAATTTCTCCATCCAGATCCGTATGATGCATTTAAATTTTTTTTGTTACAAAGAGCAGATCAAGATGCAGTACACCAAAGAGTTCTTTTTTTGAAATAACTGTTTTTGTTATCAAATACGAGAACGCCTGTCTAGGAACGCCGCCATTTTTAGGACTTTTTTAAGTCATTGAATTTGTCATCCTTTTTTTCCCTTAAAAAGTAAGTGTGTGTTTAAGAAAACGAACTCCTCGGTACACTACATCTTGACATGCTCTTTCAAGCAAAAAAATAAATATGCTATACGAGCCTTCACAGATATATCTTATTTGTAAAATTTGCTATTTTTGACCCTTGCTTAGTTCATATCTCTGTCAAACGCTATGATACCGAGCTAAAAACTTTACCTTAACCTCCCTACTATAGCCCCAACATATTCTGAAAATTTCAGTCGATTCGGAGGTTTCCGGCCTGAGATCGAATTTTGAGGGGGGGGGGGGGGCGTAAATATAAAATCCAATACGCTTGTGAGCAGAAAACTTCAGTAGCGGTGGCGTAATTGGAAGAAACAAAGGGTGTGCTAACATAAAAAAG